>CAUYPK010029257.1:0-12056 GCA_963574355.1 Loris lydekkerianus
GGTTGTTGTTGCAATTGCCACAGCAGTCTTCTTCATGAAGTCTTTCCCCAGGCCAATATCTTCCAGTGTTTTTTCTATGCTTTCTTTGAGGATTTTTATTGTTTCATGCCTTAAATTTAAGTCCTTTATCCATCTTGAATCAATTTTGGAGAAAGGTGTGGGTCCAATTTCAGTCTTTTACATGTGGATATCCAGTTCTCCCAGCACCATTTATTGAATAGGGATTCTTTCCCCCAGTGTATGTTCATGTTTGGTTTATCAAAGATGAGGTGGTTATAAGATGTTAGTTTCATTTCCTGATTTTCTATTTGATTCCAAATTCTATGTCTCTGTTTTTGTGCCAGTACCATGCTGTCTTGAACACAATGGCTTTGTAGTACAGCCTAAAATCTGGTATGCTGATGTCCCTGGCTTTGTTTTTCTTACCAAGAACTGCCTTAGGTATGTATTTTTTTGTTTGTTTGTTTGTTTTCTGGTCCTATACAAAACACAGAATCATTTTTTTCAAGTTTTGAAAGTATAATGTTGGTATTTTAACAGGGATGGCATTAAATGTATAGATTGGTTTGGGAAGTGTAGACATTTTAACAATGTTGATTCTTCCCAGCCATGAGCATAGTATATTCTTCCATTTGTTAATATTCTCTGCCCTTTCCTTTCTTAGGGTTTTCTAATTTTCTTTATACCTTTATAGGGTTTTCCTTTATAGGGTTTTTTAATTTTCCTTTACCTCTTTTGTTAGGTATATTCCTAGGTGTTTCATGTTCTTTGAAGCTATGGTGAAGGGAGTTGTGTCCTTAATTAGCTTCTCATCTTGGCTTTTATTGGCATACAAAAAGGCTACTGACTTGTGGACATTGATTTTATATCCTGAGACATTACTGTATTTTTTGATGAATTCCAGGATTCTTGTGGTTGAGTCTTTGAGGTTCTCTAAGTATAAGATCATATCATCAGCAAAGAGGGAGAGTTTGACCTTCTCTGCTCCCATTTGGATACCCTTTATTTCCTTGACTTGCCTAATTGTATTGGCTAGAACTCCCAGCGCTATGTTGAATAATAATGGTGACAGAGGACAACCTTGTCTGGTTCCAGTTCTAAGTGGAAAAGCTTTCGGTTTTACTCCATTCAGTAAAATATTAGCTGTGGGTTTGTCATAGATAGCTTTGATCAGTTTAAGAAATGTGCCACCTATGCCTATATTCTTCAGTGTGCTAATTAGAAAAGGATGCTGGATTTGATCAAATGCTTTTTCTGCATCTATTGAGAGGATCATGTGGTCTTTTTTTTTGCTTCTGTTAATATGGTGATTAACGTTTATGGACTTGTGTATGTTAAATCAGCCTTGCATCCCTGGGATGAAACATACTTGATCATGATGTATGACTGTTTTGATGATAATCTGTAATCTATTGGCTAGGATTTTGTTGAGAATTTTTGCATCTATATTCATGGGTAAAATTGGTCTGAGGTTCTCCTTTTTAAATGGGTCTTTTCCTGGTTTTGGTATCAGGGTGATGTTTGCTTCATAGAACGTGTTGAGGAAGAATCCTTCCTCTTCAATTTTTTGGAATAATTTCTCTAGTACGGGAATAAGCTCTTCTTTGAAGGTTTGATAGAATTCTGGTGTGAAGCCAGGGCATTTTTTTTTTTTTTGGAAGATTTTTTATTGTTTCTTTAATCACAGTGCTTGAAATTAGTCTATTCAGGACGTCTATGTCTTCCTGGCTAAGTCTAGGGAGAAGGTGTGATTCCAAATATTATTCCATTTAATTCGCATTGTCGAATTTCTGGACATAGAGTTTCTGGTAGTATTTAGAGATGATTTCTTGTATCTCTGTGTCATCAGTTGTTATTTCCTCTTTCTCATTTATGATTGAAGTTATTAGAAATTTTACTTTTCTATTTCTGACCAAATTTTTATCTATTTTATTTATTTTTTTTTTTGAAAAACCAGCTCCTTATTTTATTAATTATCTGAATGATTCTTTTGTTTTCAATTTCATTAATCTCTGATTTAATTTTGGATATTTCTTTTCTTCTGCTGGGTTTAGTCCTAGATTGTTCTTCTTTTTTTAATTCCAGAAGATGGCTTGTGAGTTTGATGATGCACTCTTTTTCTGTTTTTCAAATGTAGACACCTAAAGGGATCGATTTTCCTCTCAGAACTGCTTTTGTAGTATCCCACAGGTTTTAGTAGTTTGTGTCTTCATTGTTGTTATGCTCAAGGAAGTTAGTGATTTTCTGTTTTATTTCTTCCTGCACCCAACTGTCATTCAACAGAAGGTTGTTTAATTTCCATGCCTTTATGTGGGGTTTAATGTTTTTGTTGGAATTGAGTTCCACCTTTAAGGCCTTGTGGTCTGAGAAGATACAAGGTAAAATTTCAATTCTTTTGATTCTGTTGAGGTTTTGTTTGTGTCCTAGGATATGATCAATTTTGGAGAATATTCCACGGGGAGATGAGAAGAATGTATATTCTTTATCTTTGGGATTGAGTGTTCTATATGCATTTATCAAGCACAATTCTTCTAATGTCTCATTTAAGTCCTTATATCTTTGTTTAATTTCTGTTTAGAGGATCTGTCCAACTCTGTAAGAGGAGTGGTAAAGACCCCAGTTATTATGATGTTATAAGATATCACATTGCTCAGACTGAATAAGGTCTGTTTCATGAATCTGGGAACATTTAAGTTGGGTGTATAAATATTTAGAATTGAAAGGTCCTTATGTTATAGTTTTCCCTTGACCTTGTCTTTTTTTGACTTTAGTTGCTTTAAATCCACATGTATCTGAAAAGAAGATTGCAACCCCTCTTTTCTTCTTAATTCCGTTTGCCTGAAAAATTGTCTTCCAACCCTTAACTTGGAGTTTTAATTTGTCTTTTGAAGCTAGGTGTGTTTCTTGCAGACAGCAAATGGATGCCTTGTGTTTTTTAATCCAATCAGCCAATCTATTCCTCTTCAGTGAGAAATTCAAGCCATTAACATTTATTGAGATAATTGATAAGTATGGTAGCATTCTATTCATCTTATTTTGTGAAAGTCCATGGTTTAGTTTTATCATTTGCATCATTGTGGAAGCTAGGTTCTGCCTTTTAATTTCTAAGTGCTTACTTTGCTGGTGGTCCATTGTGATGGTCAGTGTGTAGAACAGGTTGAAGTATTTCTGTAGAGCTGGTCTTGTGGTGAATTTCCTTAATGTTTGCATATCAGTAAATGATTTGATTTCTCTGTCAATTTTAAAGCTCAGCTTAGCAGGATATAGAATTCTGGGCTGGAATTTGTTCTGTTTAAGTAGATTAAAGATAAATGACGAATGTCTTCTTGCTTGAAAAGTTTCATTGAAGAAGTCTGCAGTCACCCTGATGGATTTGCCTATGTAGGTCAACTGGTGCTTACTCCTGGCAGCTTGAAGAATCTTTTCTTTTGTCTTGACTTTGTCCAGGTTCATTACAATGTGTCTTAGAGAAGCTCTGTTAGATTTCAGGTGACTTGGGGTCTGATATCCCTCTGAAAGGAATGTATCAGAATCTTTGGTGATATTTGGGACATTTTCACTTTATGACATTCTCTAGTATGGCTTTCATTCCCTTGGGGCATTTTTCTTCCCCTTCTGGATACCTGTAATTCGTATGTTTGAATGTTTCATACAGGCCCATAATTCTGTCAGTGAACGTTCTGCTTTCTTGCTCTTTGTTTATGCCTTTTTACCTATATGAGTAATCTCAAGAGCTTTGTCCTATACATCTGAGATTCTTTCTTTGGCATTGTCTAATCTGATATTGATACTTTCTATTGTATCCTTAAGTTCCCTAATTGACTGCTTCAGTTCCTTCATCTCTGCTATATCCTTTCTATATTCTTCATGTCTTTCATCTCTTATTTGATTCTGTTTTTGAATTTCCTTTGGTTATTTTCAACTTTATCAGCAGTTTCCTTCACTGTTTCCATTATTTCCTTCATAGTTTTCATCATATGTATTCTAAATTTCCTTTCTGTCATTTCTAACTTTTTTTTATAGGTGAAATTCTCTGCAGTAGCTTCCTCACGGTCCCTTCGGGGGGGGGGGGCTCTGGACTGGTTTTTCATGTTTCCAGGATTTTTCTGCCAATTCTTCCTCATGAGTGTTTTCTTTTACCTGTTCCCTTGCCCTAATTTTCCTTTCACTTCCTCTTGCTCTTTAAGTTGCTGTGCCTCTGACCTAGGGTTTCAATGAGTCCTTTTTGTACAGGACCAGAGGGATAAAATGATTGAAGAACAGGAAGAGAAAAAGATTAAAAAAAGAAAAGAGAGAGAGAGAGAGAAAGGAGAGGGGGTGAGTAAAATGGAATATTAACAAAAAGAAGAGAGGCACAGAAAGAGGGAGATAGGAGGAATATAGGTGTACAGTAGGATACTTTGACACAACCTTAAAAACCCTGAACCTCTGGGGGTGCCTGGTTGGGTGGTTCCCTTGAGTTCAGCAACTATTCAGACACAGTACCCCACCTCTGCCAAGTAGAAAGGAAAGACAAAAATGCTATAAATCAAACCAAAACAAGGAAACAGAAAACTTTATGGGATAAAATTGGGGGGGAAAACCTAATAATAGGGGCAGAAACACTAGCAAAAATGAAGTTCTAATTGTTAAAGAAGGCAACAAGGAAAATTATATTTAAACTAGAAAATAAAGAAAGAAAAAAATGAAAAATCTAGAGGGAAAATGTTGAAATTGAAAAAAATGAAAAAACAAGATATATATAGAGCTGAATATTGTCTGGGCAACAGATGATTTTCTGAGATATGAGATGCTATTCACAATGCTAATAAAGCTATATGAGATGGAAACTGGAGGCCTCTGCTGATTTCTGAAACCCTGCAAGGTGGAGAACCTAAATCTCTCCTCAGCCCACTTAAAAGGCACTTTAAACTGTTAACCTTGGCTAAGCAGAAGCTTTCTTAGGAAAGTACTTGTTACTGGGATCACTCCTAAAGTGGTTGTTTGCTTACCCAGTGTGCCCAAATGGGTCTCACTCTATGCCCTGAGGGCCAAGCCTGTAAGGCGTCTCAGTCTTCGCTTTTAGGCTGCTCAGTCACTAGATTACTTGCCCAAGGTCTCCTGCCCAATCCTCACTCTGTAATCCTAAGGGCAGAGTTTGCCAGGGCAGTTCTCCCACAATGGGTCCGCGCCCCACAGCTGAACACTATTAGCTCCGCCCTGCTCAGTGGTGAAATCCAGGGCCCTAGACAATACTTAAAAGTCCTCCACACTCTTTCCCAAGTTCTCCCAAGGTAGTTCAACTGAGTGCTAAGTCCAAAAAAACAAAACAGCTCACAGGTAAGACCTTTCCAGTTTGTAATCTCACTACTGCTGTACTTACAGCTGCAGGTGGTATTAGACCAAACAAACACAAGTTGCCAGTTCTCCACTGCTTTTGTCCTCCTCATGGGATCCAGAAGTCTCTCGCTGACTTTCTGTGTCCCCAGTGGGATGTTTCTGGGGAAATCCCACCAGCCAGAGATGCCTAAAGTCTTCTCTCCCCAGTCTCACCATGCCCAGTTGCAAGGAAGCTGATAATCGGCCGGCATCTTCCTCCTCCCCTTCTTTGTTGTTCTAATGCTTAATTCTTCATTATTGTCTGATGCATATTCCTTACTTGTTCTTCCACTGGTACAGACTGTTTGCTTTATGCTGTGAATAAGGCAAATGCAAGGCAGAAAGTATAATATGGTGGAAAGAGGTTAGGAGTTAAACACCAGATCTGGGCTCTGGCTTCAGGGTAAATTTTGGTTTTATGAATCTTAGATTTCTCATCCACAAAATGAAAACTATGAGTTGGATAATCTCTAACAATCAAGGCTTGACTAAGAGTTGGAGTCTCTGATTGCCAAATGATTTGGTAGTCCTTCACAATGATCATGTTAAAATAATGTTTCAACATGTATTTAGTACAAAGTCAATACATCAACGCTGGAAAGACATACACCCCTCTTGAGATATCTCTTTGCATTGGCAGCAATGAGATCAATTCATATTTTGTTAGTTATACAAGAACTCCCTTTTTCTTGTTAACTAGCCTTCCATTTCTTAAGAACTCTTGCCATGTTTCAGACATTTTATAGATCAGTAGTCAAGAGAGCCCCTGATGCTATCTCTGATGAGTTACCTTTGGTTCTCTGCCATTTCTATATGTCTAATTTAAGCATCTGTGCCATTTCTTTCTCATATTCTCCTGCTTGGAATGTTCTCACTGTCCCTCTTTTTCTGTATCTAAATGTTCCAACCTTATTTCTCCCATCGACAACTGTCTGTTAATGTCTCTTAAAACAACATAAATATTGTCAACTAACATGTGCTCTCATATTTGTCTTATACTTCTTCACTATAAAATAAATTTGTTTGTTCAAACTTTTATCTTTGTTAATATACTGTGAGCCTGGGGAAGTTAAAAACTCTGGTTTTGGTTTTACATCTCATGTCCCTAGCTTAGTGGCTGTATTGGTCATTTATTGGGAGAAAGATGCTGTACCGCATAATAAACCAACACAAAACTCATCGTAACACTCAGTATTTATTGTTCACTCATGCATCTGTGCATCAGCCAGAACACTGCTTCAGTCTGTGGGCCTTTGAGTTGACTAGGACATCTCTGTACCATGGTCCATATGCTGAGGTTCATTGGATAATGGGAAAATGATTATTCTTGTAATGGCAATGACAAAAGCACAATCCCAATCCAAGTCTTTCTGAAGTCATCTGTGCGACATCCCATTGTCTCAAACAAGACATATGGCCAAGTCCAAAGACAAGAGGCGTAAAAGTATATTCCTCTCACCATGAAGCCATGAACAGAATGAGGATGCATATTATACCATAGGGATGTGAAGAATTAAAAGCTTTTATTTTAATGCATCCTCATTCTACAGTAGCACTTGACAGAATGTTTGCTGTTGAATATTGTTGAACAAATGCATATGCATAGATAAATTTCAAGATTACAGTCTACTCAACAAGGATATTGTTTAATAAGCAGGAAAAGGAGGACAAAGTGATAATCTGAGGTGCAAATAGTGCTGTCTTGCACTGTTCATTAGTTAATAAAATAGAAGCCAAATGGCATGACCCAGACTTGCCCAGTGACAACACAAAGTCTTAGGAACTTGTAGTGTCTGCTGTGATTTATTCCTTAATCCTGATCTAAGCTTCCGTATACAAGTGACCTTTTTTATATCCTGCCGGCAATTGTCTATAAAGAAGAAAAGGAAAGAAGAAGTAATTCCTATCACCTGTGTAAATCTCTGACGTGAGGAAAGGAAATGATTATTTTCCAATTTTACTAGGCTCTTTAGTTTCCTGAGATTTTCTTTTCTTCCCCCTCCCCTCAGATTCTCACTGGGATTAGTAAACAAGAACTGCTTATTCTCTTTATTAAATAAAAACCTGATGTCTATCTTAAAGGCATAATTCTTCTCATTCTAAATGGGAAGATTACAGGTTAGTAAATGAACTGCAAATTGGAATGGAGGGATCAGATAAAGGAGGTTATGTTTATCAGGTTAATTGGCCATATATGACTTTAATATTTTACGTGTTTATAGAAAAACCATGAGACCTTCCCATGTAAAAAGTCATGTTATGGATACTTGAGAGCTAAAATGAAGCCCTAGCAGAGTTTTTCAGAAAGCCAGTGTTTGGAGAGAAAGGGAACACAGGGGCAAAAAAGATGTGAGAATTCTAGAAGAGTTAATCAGGAGAGATCAGGCTAGGAAATCAGCTGCCAGAGGACCCTGGATCTAAGATAGAGGAGTGCAGGTAGGTGGGAATACAAAGCTCATTATTTGTAGCTCATTATTCTGTCAAATTAGTGTGGGAGGCAGAGGACAAAGCACTGGCAGCCTCAGCCAGAATTTAGAGAAGGGTCACCTAGGCCAGAGCATGTTATGGACTGAATCCCCAAAACTCATGAATTGAAACTTATTGTTAGCTGGTAGTATTAGGAGGTGGGGCTTTTAGCAGGTGATTAAGTCCTTAGGACAAAGCCCCCATGGATGGGATCAAGGCCCTTATAAAAGACCTTGAGAGGGGTGGCACCTGTGGCTCGGTGGGTAGGGCACTGGCCCCATATACCAAGGGTAGCAGGTTCAAACCTGGTCATGGCCAAACTGCAACAAACAAAAAAAATAGCTGGGCATTGTGGCAGGCACCTGTAGTCCCAGCTACTCGGGAAGCTGAGGCAAGAGAATAGCCTAAGCCTGGGAGTTGAAGGTTGCTGTGAGCTGTGACACCAGGGTACCACTGCACTTTACTGAGGGTGATAAAGTGACACTCTGTCTCAAAAAAAAAAAAAAAAAAAAACCCAAAAAAACAAGACCTTGAGCAAGCAGATTTCTCTCTTTTCCCTTTCTGCCATGTGCAGGTGCAGGAAGAGGCTCTCACCAGGCTCAGAATGCCAGCACCTTGATCTTGGACTTCCAGCCTCTAGAATCAAGAAACAAATTCTGTTCTTTAAAATGTACCCAGTCTCAAGTATTTTGGTATGGCATCACAAACAACTAGGACAACAGTAGTTTTTTCAGAGAATAGAAGAAAGTTAGAGCCCTTGGTTTAGAAAGTAAAAAGGGTCTGGATTGGCAGACTCTGTAGTTGTGGGAATTCAGGCCTCAAGTGTCTGTGATTTAGGGAGAAGAGAGAACAGAAAAGAGATAAGACAGAAGAATGGAGCTAGGTGGGAATACAAAGTGCTGCTTTAAAAACCATGGCACTGCAAGTGAGGGGAGACATACTGGTGCTTTTGCTTTCCCTGTAAATAGTTTATATGTTAACATTCCCCGATATTTTGGACAGTTGTGAACTAAGTGAGGAATGTAGAGACAGAAGAGAAAACAAAGGAAGGCAGTGGTCACCCCAAACATAAGTTTCCCTCTCTTTCTTCCTACCTTACTTCATCTTTTATATTTTGCTATTTTAAAAATAATAGTGCTTCTTCCCTTCCCTCAGGATTTTGTGGAAAGTGATTTATAAATTATTGCAAAGCACTTGGTAAGGGTAAAGCACTTAATAACATTCCAAACCAGGCCAGGCACAGCAAATTTGCTGAGTGTTGTAGGGAATTTCTTTTAAGTTTTCAAGTCCCAATGTGACTGTGAAAAACTGATACATTTTTCCTTTATGTGAATTTCAAGTTCGTATGTGCATAAATAAGTACAGTAATGCTATTTGGCTTTGTCCAGGCAGAGAAAAAGAAACTCAGACTTTTATATATGTGCGTGTGCACACACACATAACACATACACACAGTTACATACATGTTGCTCCTAGCCTCTATTTTTTATTTAAAATTTTTAATTATTATGAGTGTATAATAATTGTATACACTTGTGTGATCAGTCTCTATTTTTAAGTGTGTACATACTCCAAGGTGAAAAAATAAAAACAAAAATATAAAAAGCAAAGTTGCCTAAACAAACCTTTATATTAAATCTATTTATTTTCTCTGTATTCATTTTTTAAAACAAGCAAAAAAAGAAAAGATAGGAAGAATCAGTACAGGTCCAATGATCTGCACATACATTTTGAATCCTCCAAGTCTGCTTGGAGATGTTTTATGTACCCTGGAGCAGACTCAAGTATAAGAAATCACTCATGTCTTTACAGAGCTTACAACTCAGTGGTGAAGACAAAGTAAATATATATGTTATGAAATAAAAAATGTAAGAAAGTATAGAGAGATGTGGATGTGTGTGCTCATAAGCAAGTGTCTGACATAACAGCATTCTTTTTTTTAACAGTTACAGTAGCATAGAATGAAAGGAGATTCATATATCAGGAAATTCTTCACAAAGATATTTTAGTCACAGTATGTGAAGCAAGAATGCTTGTATTATGGAGATGGAAGTAGGATGCTAGGTAACATCAGAAATAGGCCATCTCAAAATGACAATTGTTATGATCTTATAAATGACTCAGTTACTTTTAGAAGTGACCAGGCTTCAAGGATATGATGCTATTCCCTGGCAGCACTGAGGAAGATATAAGGAAGATTTTGCATCTGCCTGATAGACTTCTTAAAATGCCAGTTTGAACAAGTGTGGGTTGGTTCAAAACTTTTAAGCTAGATATTCCCCTTTACCTATGGTCTGTCACCTCCTTTAAAATGTGGAGACATACAGTGAGAAACAAATATTAACAGGAAAGCTGGAATGTGGATCCAATCTCCTCCCTTTCCAGGCTTGTCTGTCTTCCCTCATTCCTTCTGCCCTGCCCCACCTGCTTTGTCCCACCACACATGAATGTTGTTGTTTCCTCAACATCCCCAATCATGTACCTTTTTATAGCCACGTTTTTGCCTTTTGCTTGTGTACGCTCTTATACCTGCGGTACTTTTAGAGAAATAACCCGCCACAACTGCTTACTCACAGTGTGTTGAAGGACCAACCCAGACAACATCTTTGCAAATCTATTTCTTACTTTCCTTTTCTAAATGAGTCAATTTCCAATGCCTCTTTGCTACCCATTCATCTGGGCAGGACCAAACTTGTTTTCTTCTGTGGTTTCTTAGCACTTTGGATGGATTTCTGTTATATAACTTCCCAAATGGTGCTAGGTCCATACAATTAAGCATTTGTATAGTTTTGCCTACTTTCTAGTCTTCACTTCTTTGAGGGAAGGCTTGCTAGTTTTTCCAGTTTTCTATTCCCAGAGCATAGAATATTTGGTAGTTAGCTAAGATTCAATAAACAATAAAGAACTGAAAATATATATATATTTTTTTAATGGGCCATTATAGTCTAGAAAGGAAAAAAGACAGACAGGTCATTCATACCAGTTGAGAAATCCACTTTCTATTTTACTTTCTCTTCTTAGAAACATGAAGCTAAAAAAGTGAAAACTTTCTAGGTCAAAGGATTGGCAGACTGGCTGTGACCATCTTGATATTTTCTGAAAAATAGTTGGTAGGACGAATAAGACGTCCCCCAGACACATCATAATCAATTTCACTAAAGTTAATATGAAGGAGAAAATTCTGAAAGCTGCCAGATGAAAGAAAACCATTATCTACAAGGGGAAGAATATTAGAATAACTGCAGATCTCTCTGCTGTAACCTTTCAAGTTAGAAGAGGATGGTCATCAATATTTAAACTCCTAAAACAAAATAACTTTCAACCCAGGATCCTGTAACCAGCTAAACTGAGCTTCATTTATGATGGAGAAATTAAATACTTCAACGACATTCACATGTTGAAGAAATTTGCCACAACTAAACCAGCTTTCCAGGACATTCTTAGACCTATCCTCCATAAAGACCAACATAATCCTCCACCACAAAAATAAACCCACCCAAAAAATTTTTGTTAAAATTCTAACTTCCACACTCGCAAAAGGATTAAAAATGTCCACCAGACTTTTGAAAGGCTTATCAATTCTCAATTAATGTGAATAGTTTAAATTGTCCCATAAGAGGCACAGGTTGGCTTACCGGATACAAAAACTAAAGCCAGATATCTGCTGCATCCAAGAATCACATCTTACATTAAAAGACAAATATAGACTCAAGGTGAAGGGATGGTCATCTATATTCCAGGCAAATGAAAAGCAGAAAAAAGCAGGCATTGCAATCCTCTTCGCAGACACAATAGGCTTTAAACCAACCAAAATAATTAAGGATAAGGAGGGACACTTCATATTTGTTAAAGGTAATACTCAATATGATGAGATCTCAATTATTAATATTTATGCACCCAAACACAACACATCTCAATTTTTAAGAGAAACTCTAACAGACATGAGCAACTCAATTTCCTCCACTTCCATAGTAGTTTGAGATTTTAACACCCCTTTAGCAGTCCTGGATAGATCCTCCAAAAAGAAGCTAAGCAAAGACATATTAGATTTAAACTCAAACATTCAACATCTGGACTTAACAGACATCTATAGAACATTTCATCCCAACAAAACTGAATACACATTCTTCTCATCAGCCCACGGAACATACTCCAAAATCAACCACATCCTAGGCCACAAATCTAACCTCAGCAAATTTAAAAAAATAGAAATTATTCCTTGCATCTTCTCA
>CAUYPK010029258.1:0-45146 GCA_963574355.1 Loris lydekkerianus
TATATAGAGTTTGGGGAAGGGGTGGGGAAAGAAGGCGGGGGATGAGGTGCGTGATAGGGTTGGGCCAATGGCATGGTACCACGTTGGTTGTATCTAGGTAGAGGCAGTTTCAGGCCGGGCCTTGCTGAGTCATTGCTACGCAGAAGTAGCTCGATGGATCTACTTCTAGTCAGGCTCAGGAAGTTGCACTAGGCCTCAGGCACATGGCAGGGCCCAATAATTCCCTCTTTTGTTTTTTGTATGGCGGAAAAACATAGCCCCTGTCTTAGGTTGCCTGCTCTTGCAGTTATGTATAAATTTTTTCAATGAGCATTATTATAAGCGGAATATTTAGGATTTATCTGAACTAGTATATATAATTATTCTAGTCACTTTTTACCTATAAAGTGATATACTTTTGAAACATAAGTAGATAAATGAGATATTTGCTTTTAATATTTTGAGAGTGTAACCACTCAAAGTTTGAACCTTTTCCCTCATTCCTTTACAGATATGTAGCAAATGCATCTTTCCTAGCCTTCCTTTCCCCCCCATTCCCTACCTCTACCTTTGTGCTTTGTTTTCATTTTTTAGTAATCTTTCCCCCAAGGAACCAATAAGCCATTTTTTAATTTTTCTCCAAGATTCCATTCAATAATATTGATTCACTGTACCCAACAGTGCCAAAATTACTGTTTTGGTGATACCTCGTTCCTAACTTTGGAATAAGCCTCTACTCAGAGTTTTGTGGCTCCCCATTAGCAAGTACCCTTTTCTTAAAAAGTTACATGAATGTTCACAGAATTTAGAATAAGCTCCTTTTAAAATATTTTGTATGTAATTCTAAAGCAAAAAATAAATTTATAAAGTGAATTTAAAGTAGAAAAATGCAAATCGTCATCGTATTAATTATACAAATAATACTTTGCTAAAATTAAATTGCCACTTGTAATGATCCAACATTCCATAGATTTCACCACTTTATTTTCCACTTATGAAAGTATTTAGTTCCCTGACATACTCACCATCTCTGGCTATTTCCAAACTTTTAAATTTTATAATCTGATAGGTAGAAAATAGTATTTTATTTTTATTTGCATTTCTTAAATGCATTTGCATTTATTTGCATTTTTTAATTCAACTGGAAATAACTTTCAGCATCATTTAAATCTTACTAAACAATTGTATTATTTTTTTATAAACCTCCTAATTTTGACCATTGTTTATTTTTCTAAGTTGTTTATCTACTTCTTACTAATTTGTGATGACAGTTGTAAATTAAGGCCTTTGTCTCTTTTCCTGTTTGTCATTAACCATTAGACTTTTCTTATGATATTTGGGTCTATATGGCAGATTGAATTTTGTTTGTCTTTAAGTAAATTTGTTTATAGTATAATAATCATATCTTATTATCATTAAAATCATTTAATGAATTTTAACAAATACCGTATATACTTGAGTATAAGCCGCGTTTTTCGGCACAAAATTGTGCCGAAAAACCCGAACTCGGCACAAATTTTGTGCCAAAAAAGCTCGGCTTATACTCGAATATATACGGTACATAAACTCCTATACTCGCTACCACAATGAGCTATAGAACATTTTTATCACCCCAGAAAATACCCTCATTCCCTCTTCCAGTCAGTTCCTGTCTCCACAGGGGTTTTCTGTAACTATAGATTAATTTTCCTATTGTTAAACTTCATAAAATGGAATCATACAGTGCATCCTCCTTGGGATCTAGTCTCTCTTGTTTAACAAAAAGTTTTTGAGATTGTTCCAGTTTTATGCATCAGTACTTCATCATTTTTATTGATGAGTAGTATTCTCTTATATGAATATACCAGTTGTTTTTCCAGTCTCCTAGTGGTGGATATTGAGTTTTGCATGTTTTGACTACTATAAAGCTACTGTAAACATTCTTGTACAAGTCTTTTTGTGGAAATATTATTTTCATTATCTTGGGTAATACCTGGGAGTGGGATTGCTGGTTCATAAAATAGATGAACATGTAGTGCAGTATTTAACTTTACAAGAAATTGATAGTTTTCCAAGGTGGTTGTACATTCCAGCCAACAATACGAGAGTTCTACTTGTTCCCAATCTTATCAAAATTTGGTTTTGTCAATCTTTTTTGTTTTAGCCATTCTAGTGACTATGAAATGGCATCTCATGATTCTAATTTGCACATCTCTGATGACCACTGATTTGAGCTCTTTTTCATGTGCTTATTGGCCATTGATACATCATCTTTTATGAAGTGTCTGTTCAAGTTCTTTCCTTACCTTTTAGTTGGGTTGTTCTTGATACATGGCCTTTATATATATATAAAATTATTATTACACATATATATAATTTTTCTCCCAGTCTAAATCTTATTCTTTTTATATTTTGTTAATGGTATCTCTGATGAGCAGACTGTTTAGTTTTAAATAATTCTTTTTATTATTTTCTTAAATACTTAGTGTTTTCTGTATTCTGTTTAAGAAATATTTGCCTACACCAAGGTCATGAAGATTTTATTTTATATTTTTATGTTTTCTTCTTTATAGTTTTAGTTTACTATTTATTTAGTTATATGGAGGAAGCCTGGCGACATTTCCTAAGCTGTCAACTCCTGGGCTTGAGCAATCTTCCTGACTCAGCTTCCTGAGTAGCTAGGACTAACAGGCATATGCCACTATGCCTGGCAAGAAGCATTATAGTTTTAGCTTTTATTTTACGTCTGTTATCTATTTTAAGTTAACCTATGTATATGATATGTGAGGTATGTTAAAATGTTTTTCTGTGCAATTATCCAATTTTTCCACATCATTTGTTGAAAAGACTTGCCATTGAATTGTTTTGGTACCATTGTTGAAAATAAGTTGTACTGGGTAGAAACTAGATATAAATTTGTCTGAACTCTCTTTGTCTATATTTAATGCTAATACTATACTCTCTTCATTATTGTAGCTCTGAGCTCAGTCTTGAAGTCAAGTGATGCAGCTTTATTCTTTTTTTCTTTCTTTCTTTTTTTTTTTTTGGATATTGGAGACAAATATTTTTATTTTTTTGGATATTGGAGACAAATATTTTTATTAAAGACATTACCCAAATTTTGGCAAAAATTTCAAAACAGATTTGTAAACATTATGCTTCCCTTTTCTTTTCTTTTTTTCCTTGTCTTTTTTTTTTTTTTTTTTTTGAACATAGTCTCACTTTGTCACCCTTGGTAAAGTGCCATGGTGTCCTAGCTCACCTCAAACTCTTGGGCTTAAGCTATTCTCTTGCCTCAACCTCCTAAGTAGCTGGGACTACAGGCCCCTACCACAACACCCAGCTATTTTTACAGATGAGGTCTCACTCTGGCTCAAGCTGATCTCAAACCTGTGAGCTTAGGCAGTCTACCCACCTTAGCCTCCCAGAGTGTTAAGATTACAGGTGTGAGCCACCGCATCTGGCCTAATGTTTCCCTTTCAACTGGCAGCACTCTGAAAAGACAATACAATATGACAACACAAACTTGAACCAACATTAGTTCAAAATCCTTATATTTTTGACCACATAACTTACATTCTCACATGAAAAACAAATGATAGTTTAAGGGAACAGCAACAGATAAACTCCATGAAATGAAGTTTGATGAAGTGCTGTTTGAGGATATGTTAAATATTTCCATTCTTCTTTGTATTCCTGGTACCCAAGATGAAAAAAAAATCTTTAAATATACATCTCACATAGGTAATAGCTTCAAAAAATACTTTATAGAAGTATATAAATAGGTTACCTATACATTTAATTTCAATTTATTTATATAATTTAAAAAAATTTCCCTAAATCTGTTATTTTCACATCAGTTTTTGCCCAACATTAATAAAGTTGAAATTAAAATGCTTTTGACTTCTACAAATAAGTAGCAATTTCACAGGAAAAAGAGAAAACTTGTGGTGGCACTCATCAGTTGTTGTTTAACCTGAGTATTTGGCCTACTGAGAGTGGCAGCTTTTTCTCCTTTATGCACATTCATATCAACACCACCTCTGTACACAGACAGACTGAGCACACTTTCTGATGCTGGTAGGCTGCAGTATACTTCCCATTGCTCTAATCAAGTGGGAAGCAGTGTAGCTAATTATTAAGCACAATATGTACACAACAAACAAACACTTTTAAGGCAACCATTGCAAATAGGGGTTTAACTTGCAGGGTGGATTTAATGTTCTAGATCGAGTAAGTGTGTAAATACATACAGGTTTGTACCTCTATACACATATACATACTCATATACCTTTCTAATTTTTAACCCTCCAAGACAATGTTTTAATTTCTATGTGTGTTCTGTGCAAATTTCTAAATAGTCTACCATTTAAGGCAGAGTTCACATTGAGAAAAGTCAGAACCCAGGTACGATGGCTTACACCTGTAATCCTAGGACTGGGAGGCCAAGGTGGGCATACTGCCTGAACTCACGAGTTCATGACCAGCCTGAGTCTGAGCAAGACTTCATCTCTAACTAAAAAAAAAAAAAAAAAGCCAGGCATTGTGGCGTACACCTGTAGTCCCAGCTACGTGGAAGGGTTAGGCAAGAAAATCACTTAAGTCCAAGAGTTTGAAGTTGCTGTGAGCTGTGAGGCCAGAGAAGTCTACTGAGGGCGACATAGTGAGACTCTGTCTCAAAAAAAAAGAAAAGAAAGAGAGGGAGGGGGGCAGGGAGGAAGGAAGGAAGGAAAGGTCAGAAAATATGGTTATGTTTATCCAAAAGCATTTCATCTTGCACATTAATTTTTTTTTTTTTTTTTTTGAGACAGAGACTCAAGCTGTCACCCTGAATAGAGTGCTGTGGTATCACAGCTCATAGCAACCTCCAACTCCTGGGCTCAAGAGATTCTCCTGCCTCCCCCTCCCAAGTAGCTGGGACTATAGGCACCCGCCACAATGCCCGGCTATTTTTTGTTGCAGCCATCATTGTTGTTTGGCGGGCCCAGGCTGGATTCAAACCTGCCAGCTTAGGTGTATGTGGCTGGCCCCTTAGCCACTTGAGCCACAGGTGCCAAGCCAATTAATGTTTATTTTTTTAACACACAAAACTTTTAAGTGTAAACACCAGTATCTAAAAAGTCATTTCTAATGACAATTGCAAGTTTTTGAGGAAAAGAACAGATTCAAAGTATAAACTCTGGATTCCCAATACCTAAAAAAAAAAAAAAAAAAAATTCTATTAACAAACACAAGTCTTGAGGGGAAGAAAAAGGACGAGGTAAAGCAGCTTTGAAATGCAGGGAAGCAAAGTAAAATGGAAAAAAACTAAAGTAACTCATGTTTACTAATACTGAAACTTTTAACAGACAAATTTTCATCTTTTTAGAATCTAGAGCAACTCATTTAGAATTTTAAATAAAAAAACTTAAGTTCATTCACATCCTCTGATCTAAGCAGAGTTCCAGTGCCAACTCTTTGTTGGCAGTGAAACTCTCCCCTCAGTCCCTTGACGTGAGCCAGTTTGCCATGAAGATACTCACGTCTGTATGCTTCCTCATGGTAATTGGGACCAGATTGCTTGATCTTCTGATATTCCTGCAAGACTTCATGAACAATCTGACATTCTTTTGAGCCCAGAGAAAGGTGCCTTCCCTGTGCATCCAGTTTGACAAATCTTCCAGCTACATTCCCCATCTGGCATGCAAAGCTCTGCATTCATCACACTCATAACCAAAGTCATCCTGAAATTCTGGCAAATGCAACTTTATTCTTAATTTTCGAGATTACAAAAGAACTATTTTCAGTCCTTTGTATTTTCTTATAAAATTTAGCATCAATATGTTAATACCAACCTCCTCACTTAAAAGAAGCCTTTGGAAATTTGAATTGGACTTATAAATCAATTTTGAGGAGAATGCACATCTTAACAATATTGAATCTTCCAATCCATGAATATTGTCTATCTCTCCTTTTATTTACATCTTCTTTAATTTCTTTCAGCTATGTTTTATAAAGATCATGCATGTTTTGTTAAATGGATTCCTAAATATTTAATTTTTTTGATGCTACGAAAATAGCATCAACTGTTTTATTAAATTCATTTTCAATAGTTTGCTATAAATATATAGAAATTCAACTGATTTTTATATTTTGACTTTGTATTCTGTGACCTTGCATCAGTAGTTTTAAAAGTTCCTCACCTGAGGCGGCACCCATAGCTCAGTGGGTAGGGCGCCAGCCCTACGGGGCTAGCTAAAACAATAATGACAACTGCAACAAAAAAATAGCCAGGTATTGTGGTGGGCGCCTGTAATCCCAGCTACTTGGGAGGCTGAGGCAAGAGAATCACTTAAGCCCAAGAGTTTGAGGTTGCTGTGAGCTGTGACACCATGGTATTCTACCCAGGGCAACAGCTTAAGACTGTCTGAAAAAAAAAAAAAAAAAAAAGTTCCTCACCTGAGCTCACATGTTTGAGACCAACCTGAGCCAGATAGCTGGACGTTGTGGTGGGCGCCTGTAGTCCCAGCTACTTGGGAGGCTGAGGCAAGAAAGTGGCTTGAGCCCAAGAATCTGAGATGATTGCTGTGAGCTGTAATCCCAGGGCACTCTACCAAGGTCTACAAAGGGAGACACTGCCTAAAAAAAAAAAAAAAAAAAAAAAAGAGTTGCCATGATACAGAGGCAGACATTAGCAAGGGACTTTAGCAAGCTTAATGCAAAAAATTCTGAATAAACAAAAGAAAGCAATCTATAAAAAGAAGTTCAAATGTCATCTCTGTAACTTTCTGTGGCCCCCTTCTAGGAAGAAATAATACTCCCTTCTGAATGTTTTGAAGATATTATTTTAGTACTTACTGCTTTATGTTTTAGTTACTTATGTCTCTCTTTTTAGGCTTTCTAAGTTAAGGACCAAATTTCATATATGTTTTTATCTCTAGCACATAGCTGGTATAGCACAGGTATTCAATAAACATTGAATCAAATTAAATTTAATTGTGTAGCTGTTAACACATTATGACTTCTGAACATCAAATAAAAGTAATAAAAATTTTATTTTTTATTTTTTCCCCTTAGGCTTTTGAATTTTAGCATAAGCCTTGTTCCCCGTGGTATATGTCATCCAGTCTCTACTGAAATTTTCCCCACTCTATCCAGGAATAAGTATGGAACTGGAGCAGTTAGCATTCAAGCTGGCAGTGCTTTGCTAGCCAAAGGTGGTATCTGCTTTATAGGGGATGTAGCTTCACACAAAAAAGATAAACTTGAACAGCTTCAATCAGGTAAACTTTTTTTCAAATTAATTTTTACTTATTTAAACTATACTCTTCATCAGTCAAGGAGTTATTTAACAGTGAAGATAGTATTGAATATGTTTTAGGAATTCAGAAGTTACATTAAATGCTATTTTTCATTTCAGTTTTATAAATAAAAAACAGGGGAATTTAATGTGCAAATGTCCTGTGCTAGCCTTTGGTGTTGTGCTAAGTTTATATTGGGCCAGATTTATTTCCTCTTCTTGTCTTATTGCATTAGGACCTCTAGTACAATGTCGAAAAGTAGTGTGAGAGGGGAATTCTTGCCTTGTTCCTGATCTTAGCAGGAAAGCTTAAAATTCTCATCATTAAATATGATGTTAGCTGTACATTTTCCATAAATTTTCTTTATCACATTGAAGTTCTCTTCTTCCTAAGTTGCCGAGAGTTTTAATCATGAATAGGTATTGAATTTTGTCAAATTCTTTTCCGAATCTATTAATATGATCATTTTAATATGATGATTTGTTTTTCCTTTAGGCTGTTAATGTGATAGATTACATTACTTAATTTTTTTTTTTTTTTTTTTTTTTTGCAGTTTTGGCTGGGGCTGGGCTTGAACCCCCACCCCCACCCCTGGTACATGGGGCCAGCACCCTACTCCTTGAGTCACAGGCGCTGCTCACATTACTTAATTTTTGAATATTGAACCAATCTTGCATACCTAGAATAAATACCACTTGGTTGTGGTATATAATTCTCTTTATACATTGTTGGATTTGATTTGCTACTATTTTGTCAAGATTTTCCATTTATGTTCAAGAGCAAATCTGCTCTATAGTTTTCTTTTTTTCTTTTTCACAGCAGAGAAAGGGTTAATAAAGACTAGCAAATTCTCTCAAGTCTGCCTCTCTGAGAATTGGGGGGATAGTTTTTTTTTTCAGGTTAACTGAGGATGTAAAGAATTAGGTTACAATGTTTGCGTGTGTTAGGTAAAGTCCCTCTTACAGTTGTGTCCTGCCCCAAAGAGATGTGCCATATACCCTAACACTGTGTCCATTAAGTGGGAGCACACCCATCCCCCTCCGTCCTCCCCTGTCCCCGCTTCCTTGTTCCAACACCCCCTACCTTGAATTGATTTGAGTTTTTCTCTTATGTGGGCATGTATTAGATGCCTACTGGGTTCATATTAGAATTGAGTATATTGGATTCTTGCTTCTCCATTCTTGTGATATTTTACTAAGAAGAATGTATTTCACTCCATTCAGGTTAATACAAAAGATGTAAAGTCTCCATCTTTTTTAATGGCTAAATAGTATTCCATGGTATACATACACCCCAGCTTGTTAATCCATTCCTGGGCTGGTGGGCATTTAGGTTTTTTCCACATTTTGGTGATTATAAATTGATCTATGATAAACAATCTAGTGCAAATGTCCTTACATTTTTTTTCTTCTGGGTGGATGCCTAGTAATGAGATTGCAGGATCAAATATAGTTTTCTTTTCTAATAATATCTTTGTCTTCTTTTGTTATTAGGGTAACACTGGCTGGGCCAGTTATAGCTAACAAGAATGTGAACAGCCATGGACTAGGAAAAGAGCAATAAGGGCCTTGCCTTCTTGACATATCAGCATGAATATATAAGAGTGTTCAGAGTGCATAGCATATTGTGTCACCCTGCAAGAGAGGGCAGAAATAGGCCCATTCAAATAGGTCAATTGAATTTTGACCATAGCACCAAAGCCAGTCAGTGGGAAACAAGTTTTTCAGTAACAGTGGAACATCTGGGTACATATATGGAAAAAATTAATCTTAGCCCATATCTCCCAAGTATACACAATAATTAATTTGAGACGGATCATAAACCTAAATATAAAAGCTAAAAATATAAAGCTTCTAGAGGAAAATATAGGTATCTTCATGACATTAAGGTAGGCAAAGATTTCTCAGGCAGAATTCAGATAGCACAAAATAAAAGAATTGATAGACTGAAATTTATAAAACTAAAAAGTTGTTTTTATTAAAAGGCCCCATTTAAAAAGTAAATAGCTGGCTCGGCGCCTGTGGCTCAAGCAGCTAAGGCGCCAGCCACATACACCTGAGCTGGCGGGTTCAAATCCAGCCTGGGCCTGCCAAACAACAATGATGGCTGCAACCAAAAAAAATAGCCAGGTGTTATGGCGGGTGCCTGTAGTCACAGCTCCTTGGGAGGTGAAGGCAGGAGAATCGCTTGAGTCCAAGAATTGGAGGTTGCTGTGAGCTGTGAAGCCAAGGCACTCTACCCAGGGTGACAGTTTGAGGCTCTGTCTCAAAAAAAAAAAAAAAAAAAAAGTAAATAGCCAAATAAACAAAAAGAACATAATTGCAATGCATATAATGTATTTGCCAGAACATAAAAACAATTTCTATAAGTCAATAATATAAAAAAATAAACAAAAATTGACAAAAGACTTGGATAATGATTTCTCACAGGAATATAGACAAGATACCAACATCAAATACTAGCAGAGCCAGCTTCGTTAGTGTGGAACAAGTGCAGTTGCCCAGAGGCCCTCCTCCTCCCACAGGAACTTGGCATTTTAAAATCAAAACTCTGCTTTCCTCTATTGTTTTTTTTTTTGGTAGGTAGTCAAAGATTTATTTAGGAGGAACTTAACATAGTAACAAAGTAGTCTTGTGTGGTGGCAAGACAAGGTAGATCTCCATGCTTACAATGCAGGCCTGTCTAGTCTTTTATGCCATGCATGGAAAAAAAAGGGAAAGGGAAAATAAAAGAAAAAGTTACTGACGGCATATTAAGCCATTTGGTTGCTTTTTTCTTTACTTTCTACTTAAAGGAATTGTTTGGGTTCCCAACATTCTTAAGTGTGCATGGCAACAGAGGAATGTTGTGGGCAATAGCAATTATCTTGAGATAGTCCTCTGGTTGCTACGGCCTACGACTCACTTTGTGGTCATGTACCCACAGTACATTTTTACAGTGCCAGCCACAGATCCATTACCAGCTGTAGTGTTTACTGAGGGCAAAGGGAAATGCAGAAAAGTCCTTATTTTTGGAAAGTCACAGGGGTCAAATGCAATGGTTTGTTACATGTAGGGGTTTTGAGGAGACTTATTCAAACTCCACTTTACTCGTACAGCAGTATTCACAAATCTTTCCATGTGCTTCACTCTAAAGAACTAATTTTTTTTTTTTAAGAACTAGCTAAATCTTAAATTAGTACATTTTGATTTTCCTGCAAGCTCCAGTTTTTCCAATATGTGCAGATTTTCTAACTCAAGTCATTTAATGATGACTGTTTCTTCTGTACTCCAGCTATAGGCTCCTAGGTTTTCACTCCCCTGTTTCTTTCCACATCCACACGGATTCTAATCCATAAGTGGGAGCTAAACATTGGGTACACGTGGTCATAAAGTGGTGTAAAGGGCAATATATTTTTTAAAACATATTTGTATCAGTCTTGTTTAACTCAAATTTTTAATAATTTTATCTTTTAACTTGTGTTTTATAAGGAAATCCAGTGAGACAATGGAGTAGAGGAGACACATACATGTGTATTATCTACTGTTCGTTGCTGCTCTTTATCATACAGCATTTGTAATCACTGTGCTGCTTCTCTAACACACTTTGTTTTTTGTTTTGTTTTTTTTTTGGAGATACATACACTTTTTTTTCTTTGAGATAGAGTCTCACTTTATCGCCCTCAATAGAGTGCTATGGTGTCATAGCTCACAGCAACTTCAGACTCTTGGACTTAAACAATTCTGTTGCCTCCGCTTCCCAGGTAGGTGGGACTATACAGGTGCCCACCACAACGACCAGCTATCTTTAAAGATGGGGTCTTGTTCTTCCTCAGGCTGGCCTTAAACTTGTGAGCTGAAGCAATTTACCCACCTTGGCATCCCAGAGTGTTAGGATTACAGGCGTGAGCCACCATGCCCAACCTCTACCACACTCACTCTGTACTTGCTTTGATTGTTGCTGGACTCTTATGTGTCATGAGTACCCTGCAATTCAGTGCTCATATTCCATATTAACACCTCTTCAGTTGAGTATGAGGGAGTGCTAATAGCCCCAAGCAGCCATGCCTTCTGTTTGAACCAGACTTACTTCTAAAAAGGAAAGAAGGCTATGGCATTTTTAATAAACACAAATGACCAAGAAACCCTATCATAGTCTTTCTTACTTGATTACCTCTCTGTGCCTATTAATTATAGTGAAAATGTTGATACAGGAGGGAAGGGGAAAACAGGACAACCCCATATTTCTTTTTCTTTTCAGTCTTTCCTTACTCATCAGAAAGCTATAAGGAGAGAGTTTTAGTGAAATGTGTGCATATCAAGAAGTAAAAACTGGAAGAAGCACATTACCTGACTTCAAATTATACTATAGAGCTATAGTAACCCAAATTGCATGATACTGTCATAAAAATAGACATATAGAGAACTCAGAAATAAATCCACACATCTATAATGAACTTATCTTCAACAAAGTTATCAAGAGCATGCATTAGGGAAAAGATAGTCTCTTAGTAAATGTTGCTAGGAAAACTGGGATATCCATATGCAGAAGAATGAAATTTACATCCTTATGTCTCATATACAAAAATAAAATCAAAATGTATTAAAGACTTAAAGCAAGGACCTGAAACTATGAAACTACTAAATGAAAACATTAGGGAAATGTTTCAGGAAGTTGGTCTGGGCAAAGACTTCTTGAGTAATACCCTTAAAACACAGGCAACCAAAACAAGATTGGACAAATGGGATCACATTAAGCTTATAAGCTTCCACACACTTTTGGGGGCAGGACACATTTATAAGAGGGACTCTAACAAATGCTATCAGTGTAACCTAACTCTTTGTACCCTCAATGAATCCCAAATAATTAAAAAAAAAAAAAAAAAAGCTTCCACACAGCAAAGGAAACCAGTCAACAAAGTGACAACCCACACAAGGGGAGAAAATATTTTGCAAACTACACATCTGACAAGGGATTAATAGATAAAATATATAAAGAATGCCAACCATTCAATTGGGAAAAATCAAATAATTCAATCTGAAAATGAACAAAGGATCTGAATTGATATTTTTCAGAAGAAGACATACAAATAACCAATGAAAAATGCTCAATATCATTAGTAATCAGAGAAATGCAAATCAAAACTAAAGTGAGATATCACCTCACCCCAGTTAAAGTGGCTTTTTGCAAAGAGACAGGCAATAATGAATGATGGTGAGGATGTGGAAAAAGGGGAACCTTTACACACTGTTGGGTTACACAGATAGTGCACTTGTGTACTTGCTTTGATTTTTGCTGGACTCTCACAGACACACATGAGAGAAAATCTCAAACCCAAGAAAGGAGAGAAGGGGAGGGGGTTCACTAGCTTCCCACCCAGTGGGTACAATGCATAGATGTATGGCACACTCCCTGCGTGTAGGACACAGCAACTCTGATTTTTATTTGTCATATGTGTTTCCAAGGCCCTTTGGATACCAAAATCTGAAAATGCTCAAGTCGCTTATATAAAATGGCATAGTATTTGCATATAACCTACACACATTCTCCTGTATATTTTTAATTGTTCTATTTATTATTTTTATTGTTATTTTTTGAATATATTTCTTTTTCTTTCTCTCTTTTTAATTACACCCACTGATTCTGGTCTAATGAAATATTTTTCATCCTCAGTTGCGTAAATTCTCAGATGCAGAATCCTTAATTACAGGGGGAGGACTATAAATGTTAGTATCAGTACTTTATCCCCTTTTTCTTTTGATAAAATATAATAAGGTAAAATTTACCATTTTAACCATTTTTAAGTGTACAATACAGTGGGGTTAAGTACATTCATAATGTTGTGTAACCATCACCATTGTCCATTTCTAGAACTGTTTCATCATCCCCAAACAGAAACTCTGTACCCTTTAAATAATAACTTCCTATTCATTCCTCCCTGTAGTTTCTGATAACCTCTTCTATTTTCTGTCTCTGAATTTGCCTATTAATAGAATTTCATTCGTTTTCATAGTTGAACAACATTCTACTATATGTAGAATACTTATAGAATACTTTTCTACTTTGAAAAAAAATCAACTCATCTATTGATGGGCTCTTGGGTTTTATCCACCTTTTGGTTATCGTGAATAATGCTGTCATGAACACTGGTATATAAGAATCTTCTTTTTTTTTATGGGGCTGGTGCCCTACTCGGAGCCACAGGCACCGCCCATAAGAATCTTCTTGAGTCACTGCATTCAACTCTTTTGGGAATATACCTACAAGTAGAATTACTACATCACGTGGTAATTCTGTGTTCAGGTTTCTGAGAAATCCCCATACTGTTTTCCCCAGTGGCTGCACCATTTCATATTCCCATCAGTAATGCATGAGGAGTCCAGTTTGTCCACATCACCTATATTACATTTTATAGGTAATAAAATATTTTTAAAGAAAAAGTCTTTTTGTGGTAGTACTTGTAAGAGAAGTATTTTTCCGACCTTTTGAATAAGAGGCCAAATTTTCCTTTTACACTGGACTCCACAAATTATGTAACTGGCTTTTTCTATTACAATGGCAAAAATTAAAAACATTGACAACAAAAAATGTTGTCAAGATGTGGTCTCTGGAATTTTCATACATGTATAGTTGGTGGGAGAAAAAAATGCTACAACCATTTGCAAATTGCTCTGGCATTTCCAATAAAAGTTAAATATACATTTACCCTATGACCCAAGGGATAAAGATAAACATACACAAAAGACTATTATCATGAATGAAGAAAAAATTAATTTGAAAACTATTTGAGAGGGAGAATCCTAGGAATGGTGTTAAATCCATAGACTGAATAAGGGGTGAAAGAAAGATGAAAGGGTGAAAATAGGAGATTTCCATATTTTTTGTTTGGGTTTTGAGCAGATGGATGAGGACACCAGCATTGTGAATAGTGAACACAGAGTCATTAGAAAGGTGGGGACAATGAATTTGGTTTTGAACATTTTGAATTCAACATCTATTTCCCTCTAGTAATTGTAGTTCATATTCTGTCTTCCTCTTTCACTCCCACATGGATGGTTTACTTTTATCATTTATTTTCCACATACAAGAACATTACTTAAGTGTAGCCTCTACTGCATGCCTGCACTATATGACCAATCTCACAGCCCTCTCTCTGCCTAGCCCTCTGCCTGTTCCACCCAGATGCCTGACCAACTACAGGCTTTGGACTGCTGGTTCTCATCAAGTCATGGGACATGTAAACATTCAAATATTTTTCTTGCTTTGTTCTTCTTTATGACAGATGCTCTAACTTAGCAATGTTTTGCAAAACAATCAAATTTACTTGTGTCTTTACTACCCAAAGTTTGTACAGTATTATTCTGTATAATAATGTCTGTTATTATTTTGTAGACATATAGACCAAAATCTTAAATAACAAATGGATAATGTCTTCTGACTTAGTTCTGGAAAGCAGAAGCATTACGGTTTACATCCCAGGAAAGAAGTTTGGGGGTGATACTGATCAACAAGTGACTTTTCCAGTTCAGTGCAGTTTTTGGTCTTTTGTTGATATGGATTCATCTTCAAGGAGAAATGCACAGAAAACCAACACTCTAATTGGTCAGATGGTAGGATATATGTATGTTTTATTATTAGAATGTTTTCCAGGGTATTTTGTCACACATTTTAATATGTCTTCTTAGTGTTTTTGTTATTAACCCATTTCTATACTTTATTGGGCAAATAACTAAATGGTGATTCAATTCTATAAAAATTATAATGTTTTTTAGTTATGTAGATCAGGTATCTGCTCAACAGAAATTAGTATTTGAATAAATAGAGAGTCTTTAATGAATGATGTGTAAGAAAATACTCAATGAAGGTTTTTAAAAAGTCAATCACTACAAAGTTCCCAGACTATAGATAAATTGCTTTAAATTATAATTAATTAAACACAATAAATAATAATTATTATATTAAGTTATATATGATGATTAATTTATAATTATTTCTAAGTTGTGAAAGTGCCAAAGTTTAATGTTTTCTTGTTATCTTTTGCTTTGATGTAGGATTGTAGTTTGATTCCAGCTAACCTTGTGGAGGCATTTGGATTATTGATTAACTGCAATGAATCATCTCCTTGCCACCCACTTCTTCCTATTGTGCAACACACTTTAAAGAAAGCCATTGATCCTGAAAGACTGCTTTATGTTGCTTCTAAACAGTTCACAGCTGAAGATTTTGAAAAGGTAAAGTTTATTGAGAATGCCAATGCTAATGTTTCTCAGTTTAAATAAAAGTCCCTTTAAGCATTTGGTTTTCTTTATTAGGATTCTTTTATTCCAACTTGCTTTCAGCTTTTAAACATTTTAAGGTTATTGTTTAGAAATTATTTAGGGTTATGATTAAATAAACAACTGTTAAAATGCTGAGTTTATTCACTGTCAAAATCACCATAGCTTAAAGAATCTCAATGAAAAAACCAAAATAGAATATGTCTGTGGAAAATTATGATAGACTTTATAAGTATATAGTTATTTACATTTTCTAACCTGTTCAAAAGAATTTCCTTTATATGAATACCTTTGGAGTTCTAACTAAAAAAAATTTTTTAAAAAATAAACAAGAAAATAAATAAATAAAAATAAATTTAGTAACAATTCTGATAGCCATTAAAGGTGCTCAAGTATTTATAACTGAAACCCTTTTAATATTGAGAAATCTGTCCATAGTAGAGTAGAATATCTGGGTATGATAGATAAAAGCCAGAGGATAGGGTGGCGCCTGTGGCTCAGTGAGTAGGGCGCAGGCCCCATATACTGAGGGTAGTGGGTTCAAACCTGGCCCCTGCTAACTGCAATCAAAAAATAGCTGGGCGTTGTGGCGGGCGCCTGTAGACCCAGCTGCTCCGGAGGCTGAGGCAGGAGAATCACGGAAGCCCAAGAGCTGGAGGTTACTGTGAGTCCTATGACATCACGGCACTCCACTGAGGGCGGTAAAGTGAGACTCTGTCTCTACAAAAAAAATAAAAATAAAAATAAATAAATAAAAAGCCAGAGGATATTGGAAAGTGGAAGTCCATGGATCATTA
Source organism: Loris lydekkerianus (assembly GCA_963574355.1). Taxonomy (NCBI): domain Eukaryota; kingdom Metazoa; phylum Chordata; class Mammalia; order Primates; family Lorisidae; genus Loris; species Loris lydekkerianus. Next base: position 16,291 of record CAUYPK010029258.1, read on the forward strand.
AAAAGTTGTTTTCATACCCACCTTCTTGATAAGCATATTGTTTGAGTAAAAAGGTTGAAAGATGGGTGAACTTAAAAAATGAACTATGAGCATTGTTTATTCATATAGGTTAGAATAGAAAAAGAATAGCATATAATATAATAAGGTTTTAGTTTTGTGTTTGCTTTTTAGTGTGTAAGAAAAAAGTAGTCTCTAGAAATTAGGGTACTAATTATATGTATGGACAAACTAATTACCCAGAGAAAATTTTGCCTGTTTTTTCCTAAAAAACAAAGAAACAAAAAACCCATGGATTTATTAACTAGTCAGATATTTACTGAATAATTAACATATATGAGTCTATTTCTGTTCTTTTCTCTTCTTATAGAAATGTAAACTTTCTTCTTTAAATGTAGGATCATTTTATTGAAATTTTAAAAAGATACATGAAACTATTAAGGAGCAATTAAAGTGTTAATCTGAGTAGTACTGAAAGGAAGATATGAAGGTAGAATGTAAAACTTTGGGAAGACTTCATAGAAGAGGTGGGACTTTGTGCTTTAAGAAAAGGTAAAATTTTGATGGCAGGAAGGATGGGTGTTCTAAGCAGAATTAACAGTAAGAGCAAAGAAATAAAAGTAGAAATTAATATACATGGAAAACTATGAGAAGACCAGCTCAACTGGAACAAAAGTTGTATTATAGAGTCAACTTTGGCAAATTTATGATAACCCTTGAAGCAAAACGATTTATGATTGACTTGTCATACTCTAGAGAACAGCTGCAGACTTTATTAGGCAAGTGAAGTAGTAAAAATGGTTTATCTGGAACGTAAATCTGTGCATCACACAAATCAGAGTGGATAGAATTTGTTGCGGTCTGGACTCTACAGAAGGCAGACTGAGATAGTTTAGTGTGAAGTGTATTAGCCTTCTATACCTGTGGGCTCTACGATACCTTTTTCACTCCACCTCAGTCAGACATATGATGTAGGTTGTTCTGAGAGGCTGACAGCTGGAAACGTGACAACACTCCCAGTAGCTGGGCGTCCTTTTTTGAAAGGAGATAACAGGTGGCACATCATCTTGCTACCAGAGGTTAAAACTTAGAGAGGGCTACTGATAGTATTAATAGTATTACCCAGTTCTGATGGCCTAAAGAGAATTGTGGAATATAAAGAGAACAAAAAAGCTAGGACATATTCGATCCAGGACATATCCAATCTGGCATATACCTATACACTTTTTTAAAAAGTTATTATTATTATATTTAATATTTTCCTTGGTTCTATTAGTTTAAAAAGTAGAAAATAACTAGGATAGTTAAAAAATGTCCAGAAAATATGTCACAGAGTAAGGATTTAAGGAACTGGGAATCACTAACTCAGAAAAAAAAAAAAAAAAACATAAAACTCAGAGAAAACAGCAATAATTATTGTGTTAGAAAATTATTTTCTACTCAAATCTTACTAAATCTCTAAGGCCCACCTTCATAGCACTGAACACAATGCCTGTCATCTTTCCAAATATTCAGGTAAGTGTTCTTTAAAAGGAAGGAAAGGAAGTAAGGAGGGCAAGTAGTTCCAGGCCCAATGAGAGAAAGTTATAAGGAAATAAACCTTTAAAGAATTAAAGCTGTTCAAAAGGGAAAGCTTCTGAGAGAGGTGAGTCTTTCTCCCACTGGAAGCAAAGACATTGCTAAGTCATTTAAATGCATTGCAAAGAACATTTCTGCACTGAGAAGGAAGAGGTTATTCTGGGTAAACTTTAATATTCTTTACAAGTATGAGACTATGATTTAAAGTACTTGGTGACTTTGGGATGGCCCCAGGTATTTACTCAATTTAATGTAAATAAAATCTGAAAACTTTCAAAAATAAAATGCCAGTATACTTTTGATTTTTGTCATATTGATTCTATAATAAATCCTTAGTCTCTTGGATGTTTCACACTTTTAATTTAGCTACTGGATTTTGCAAAGAATTTGAATGTGGAATTCAGCTCAGAAGCAGAAAGAATGATTGATGGCTATTATCTAGCAAGTCGAAGAATTAGAACAGATTCTGTATATGGATCAAAACTGTCAGCATCTGCATTAAAATATTTGTAGGTATTCAAGATTTTTAAGGCTAATATTGACTTTTAATCAATGCATTGCATTTATTTATCTATTTCACTTGTTTCTGTTTGCTTGATTGCTGGTTTGCTGGTTACCTTGTTCCAAAGAACCTAAGGTGGCTTAATAATTCCTTTTGTCATTACACATATATGGTTGCATTATTTTAACTTCCAATAATTTTTCTCACTAAATAGATTTTTATTGGATCCTCTGTATAAAATATGTCTGAAAAAATTGCACTGATTTCAAATGCAAATGCCTGGGTTTTTTAAATAAATGTGACTGTTTATATTCCAGGTTTCTTTTTTTTTTTTTTTTTTTGCAGTTTTTGGCCAGGGCTGGGTTTGAACCCACCACCTCTGGCATATGGGGCCAGTGCCCTATTCTTTTGAGCCCTAGGCACTGCCCTATATTCCAGGTATTTTGTAGTTGAGCCTAGAAAAAAATTCTTAAATTTATTATTCTGTGTACTTCTAAAAACATTAATAGACTCATCTATTTTTGTTCCTTTAAAATGTTTTAAAGGCTGGGTGCGGTGGCTCATGCCTGTAATCTCAGAACTCTGGGAAGCCGAAGCAGGTGGATTGCTTGAGCTCACAGAGTTCAAGACCAGACTGACCAAGAAGGAGACCCTCGTCTGAACAAAAGGAAAAAAATGCTGGGCGTTGTGGCAGGCACCTATAGTCCCAGCTAGTTGGGAGGCTAAGGCAAGAGAATCGCTTGTGCCCAAGAGTTTGAGGTTGCTGTGAGCTATGATGCCACCGCACTCTACCAGGGGCAAGAAAGTGAGACTCTGTCTCAAAATAAATAAATAAATAAAAATAAAAGTAAATTAAAAAAATAAAAATTTGACTCGGCTCTCGTAGCACAGTGGTTATGGCACCAGCCACATACACTGAGGCTGATGGGTTTGAACCTGGCCCAGGCCAGCTAAACAACAATGACAACTATAACAAAAAAATAGTCAGGCATTGTGGCGGGTACCTGTAGTCCCAGATACTTGGGAGGCTGAAGCAAAAAAATTGCTTAAGCCCAAGAATTTGAGGTGGCTGTGAACTGTTACACCATGACACTCTACCAAGGGCAATGTAGGAAGACTCTGTCTCAAAAAAAAAAAAATTTTTTTTAACTAATTATTATAAAAGAAAGTGAGCAATGTAAAAGTCTACAAAGTCAGACAATTAAGTTTGCAAACTTACACTAGAAAAAGTGCTACATACTTCATTACTGTGTATCATTGTCACCTTAGAAGTACTCCCCTTGTGAAGCTACACCCAGACACTCATGCCTATTCTACCCTTATAAGAACTTATGATGAGTTCTTGAACTTAATTGTCAGATGACCTATGACAACAGTTCTGATGGCCATTGCAGAAAAAAAGTTCCAAAATATCTAAACATATATAAGCATGTAAGTGTGTATATATATAAATATATAGTTGTTGTTGTTGTTTTTGAGATAGAGTCTCAGTTTGTTGCCCTTGGTAGAGTGCTGTGGAATCGTATAGCTCACAGCAATCTCAAACTCTTGGGCTCAAGCAATCTTCTTGTCTTAACCTCCTGCAAAACTGGGACTACAGTTGCCCACCAAAATGTTGGCTAGTTTTTCTTTTTTTAAAATTTTTAGTAGAGATGGGGTCTCACTCTTGCGAAGGCTGGTCTCGAACTCCACAGCTCAAGCAATCTGCCCACCTTAGCCTCCCAGAGTGCTAGGATTACAGGCATGAGCCACCATGCCCGCCATATATTTTTTTCATATGAATAGATATACCCTTTCTGCCCAAATGGAACCATGCATGCCTGTAAAGAATTATCTTATTCTGTTTTAATAGCTGCATCACAGTTTAAAACTGTTGTTATGATGTCACTGTAGCATAAGTTATAAACAGTTCTCTATTGGTAGGTTATTACTTCATATGATGTAGTATTAAAGTATATTCTCAAAAAAATTATGAAGTAGGACCAGAAGTAAAATAATCCATTAAATAAATATATACTGTATCTTGTTAGAACTGCAATATAAAATAAAACAGATGAAGCAGTGGCAGGATATGTCAGTATAGGCCTAAAGAGATAGATACATTTAGTTGATTTGTCCTACTATGTATCTATCTTGGTAGAGCTGAAAAATGCTAAAGATAAACCAAGGTAGAAATCAACTCTTTGATAAATGTTTTAAAATGGGGCTGGGTGTAGAAGTGCACACCAGCTCTTTGGGAGACTGATGCAGGAGGATCTTTTGAGGCCAGGGGTTAGACCAGCCTAAACAACAGAGGGAGACACTATCTCTATAAAAAAAATACAAGAAAACCCCCCCAAACAAACAAAAACCCCCCCACCAAAGCTAGGCATAGTGGCTCTGCACCTGTAATCCCAGCTGCTTAAGAGACTGAGGCAGAAGGATCACTTGAGCACAGGAGTTTGAGGTTGCAGTGAGCTATAATATGCCATTGCACTCTAGCCTGGGGAAGAGACCAAGAATTTGTCTCAAAAATAATTTTTTAAATACTTTTAAAATTTAAAAATGGTAAACAGAATTATATAATTCTTTCTGTTTTCTGAAGTAATATTTAAAATACTCAGATCAAATTGTACTGCTTAAAAGCTTTGAAAGGTCCAGGCATAGTGGCTCATGCCTGTAATCCTAGCACTCTGGGAGTCCAAGGCGGTTAGACCACTTGAGTTCAGGAGTTAGAGACCACCCTGTGTAAGAGTGAGACTGCATCTCTGCTAAAAATAGAAAAACCAGCCAAGTGTTATAACAGGTACCTGTAGTCCCAGGTACTTGAGAGGCTGAAACAAGAGGATTGCTTGAGCTCAAGAGTTTGAGGTTGATGTGAGCCAGGAGGTCATGGCACTCTACCCAGTGCACAGACTCTGTCTCAAAAATGAATAAATAAATAAACAAAAGCTTTGAAGGTCCTATTTTCTCATAATGATTTTTCTCTATAGTAAAAAAAAATTTTAATCTCTCATAGACTCAGTTTATATATGATTATATTAATTCAAAAATAAAACAAAGTTTACAGGCATAGTAGTTCACGTTGTAATCCTAGTGACTCAGGGGGCTAAGGGAGAAGGATTGCTTGAAGCCAGGGGTTCAACACCAGCTTGGGCACATAGCAAGACCCTGTCTCTAAAAAACTAAGAAAAATTAGCTATGCACACATGTATAGTCCAGATACTCAGGAGTGCTTGAGCACAGGAGTTTGAGGATACTGTGAGCTATAATTGCATCATTGCACCCAGTCTAGATGACAGAGAGAGACTCTATCTCTAAAAAAAATTAAATAGGCTCAGTGCCCATAGCTCAGTGAGTAGGGCACTGGCCACATACACTGAGGTTGGCAGGTTCGAGCCCAGCTCAGGCCTGCTAAACAACAATGACAACTGCAACCAAAAAATAGCTGGGCATTGTGGCGGGCACCTGTAGTACCAGCTACTTGGAAGGCTGAGGCAAGAGAATCACTTAGGCCCAAGAGTTTGAGGTTGCTGTGAGCTGTGATGCCACAGCACTCTACCAAGGGTTGACATAGTGACAGACCCTAAAAAAAAAATAAATAAATAAAATAAATAATGAAATAAATAAAAATAAATAAATGAGTTAATTTAGTATGTTAACTGGTTTTTCACATTGTGGAAATAAAATACTTTGGGTCATTTATGAAATGGCAGCATAAATGAACCATTACCTATAAGAGTCATAAACCTTGAATTTTTCTCCCATTTCTACAGACAGGCATCAAATAATACCATTTTTGCTTTTCTAGAGAAGTAGAACTAAACAATATTCTCTTTTCCTGAAAGTCTCGATATATGTTTTGTTCTGATCAACATTTTTAGGAGGCACTTGGGCTGGGCATGGTGGCTCCTGCCTATAATCCTAGCACTCTGAGAGTCCAAGGCGGTGGATTGCTTGACTTCAGGAGTTTAAGACCAGCCTGAGCAAGACTGAGACCCATTTCTAAAAAAATAGCTGGGCATTGTGGCACCTATAGTCCCAGTTACTCAGAAAGCTGAGGCAAGAGAGTCGCTTGATCCCAAGAGTTTGAGGTTGCTATGAGCTATGATGCCATGGAAATCTACCAAGGGTGACAAAGTGAGACTCTGTCTCAAAAAGAAAAAAAAAAAAAAAAGAGCTTGGGTGAGGATATCAGGGAGATGATAATCAAATTTGTATTATAAAATGAGCAACATTGAGGAGAACTTCACAGCCTTGAATTATGATCTTAACCTAAAAAGAAGAAACTTAATAGGATAAATGTAAAGTCCTCTATTAGATCCCCAAACTCCCTACTACATGTAGAACTGTGAATTGATGGGAATGGGTGATGTGGCTTAATATGAAAAGCTATGAAAAGAACTTGAGAATTCATTTTTTCATATTTCTTAGGAGTAAGTGATGTAATGTGGCTGTTAATAACACTAAAATTTAGGGTTGTATTAGTAGAATATATATTTATATATATATATTCTATATATATGGCAACAAAATTCTAGTTCTGCCTCATCTCTACTCTGATGGTTAAATGACACCTGTGTTACTATACTGAAAAGGAATATTTACCAAATCTAGCCATAAAGAGAGAAGCCAAGATAATAACAAGTTAAAAATTATGACTCATGGGCGGTGCCTATGGCTCAAGGAGTAGGGCACCGGCCCCATATACCGGAGGTGGCGGGTTCAAACCTAGCCCCGGTCAAAAACTGCAAAAAAAAAAAAAAAAAAAATATTATGACTCATAATATACTAAAGGAACTACAGATATTTACCTTGATGGAAAGAAAACACAAGGCAACTATAAAAGTTATCTTTGAATGTTTGAAGAGCTGTCACATTTAAGAAGTCTCAGAAGACAGAACAAGATAACAGCAAATGGAAATTGCTGTGAAATTAATTTCAATTTAGACTTACATAATCTTGTTTATAGTTAGGTACAGAACTTTCAAATGCCTTTATTTATCCCCACTTTATAGCTGAATTTCAAAAACTCTCATAAATGATTTACACAAAAATCACACAGCTAGTAAATTCTAGAGACTCATTCTAGGTTTTTTGATTGCCAAGTCCAGCAGTTGTTCAAGAGTATTACACCTGCCTAATTGATATCTTCAGAGAGAACTAAAGAGTAATCAAACCTGGTTAAAAAATAAAGAACAAATTGCCCTATGAAGCAGTGAATGCTAGGAAAGGTTTAAAAAAGACTCCATGGTGAGGAGCCTGGGATGTTATAGAAGAAATTCAGTTATCTGATGAGAGTTTGAACTTTGAACTCCAAGATTCCTTCTCACACTGAAATTGTAAGATTCAGACAAATGAGGAACTAGAAGAAAAGGTTTAAGATTTGTCTATGAGAGACAGTTAGTTAGATTAATTTTCCAAACTGTGTGTTTATCTGAACAGAACCTGGGAGAGGAGTGTGAAATGATACATAGAAACTTTGACAGAAACAAGCTCTTTGTTAATAAGCAAGAATACTGGCTTACAAAAAAAAAAAAAAATCTTTAAACCACCTATTGCAGCACCTGTGGCTCAAAGGGGTGGGGCACTGGCTCCATATACCAGAGGTGGTGGGTTCAAACCCAGCCTCAGCCAAAAACTGCAAAAAAAAAGAATACAGGCTTGTCCTGCAACAATCTATTTAAGTTTGTAGGGAAAAAATGCTTTGAAAAGAAACTAAAATTGTTTTTAAGAAAGAATATGCTGATCATTAGGTGCAGCTAATGTTCACATGTATCTTGGTTTGTTCCTGACAAAATATATATTATTATTGTAATATCAATATATTTTAATTGACATCAATTTTTTTAAGAGTTTCTCTGTCTGAAGCCCATGCACGACTGAACTTAAGGAACAAAGTGCTTAAAGAAGATGTATTAATTGCAGCCTTACTATTTGAAACATCTCTTACATTGAAATATGGTAAAGTATTAAACTATTAATGATCACTACAAAAAATTTTACCTAAACTTAAATATTTTAGTCTCTTAAAGTGTTACATACATTTTTAACATACTATTTTAAAGAATAGTAAATCTAAGGAAGGCATGTTTGGATTTAAACACTTGCTAATTGTTTATAGGTAGTATCATCATCTAATATTAAGTTCCATATTATGTATGATTGTTTCCATATTCGAACTTCCATTGCTTAAAGAATTCGGGGTGGTGGTGGAAGTACTCAATACAATATGTTAAATAATTTTGATTTGTCGTCTTTTTAAAATAACATGCGCTACATTCTCTGAATTGGCAGTTTTAATGCTATGATTATAGAATTTAAATTATTTGAAATGAATGGCACCTATTATGCTTTTGCTAATAAAAACACAAAAGGCCTCTTAAGGTAAAGGTAAGGAGAATTATTTTCCCAAAGGTCTTTGTTGAATTAGATGAGACGTTAATTTAGATTAGAGATACCATTCTTGAAATCAAACTTTGGTACCAACCCTGGAACTTAATGTATTAATACTAGCTTTCTGTGTGTATGTGTTTAGTGCTTAAACTTGCTTTAAATTATGTTTATATTTTATTACCTCTTTTACAAAGATACATTAGAACCTTGTATAATTTTCTAAATTAACCATTCTTAACTAAGGATACATAGATGTTTGGTGTCCTAGGGGCTTGTGAATGCCTAACTTATATACAAATTTGTATACTCATATGTGTGTTCCTCATACACTTTTTCCTAGGAAGATAGATCATAAGTTTCATGAAATATGTCATAGAGATTCATAACCCCCAGAAGAGGTTAATTAACATCCTAAATTAGTTTTATTTACCAAAAGAGAAAAACACTGATTCTAATCTAATATGAAATAATAGGAAGGATATATACATATTCTTAGTTTTAATTTGCTTTATCTTTACATTCTTTTCTTATTCTATACGTAAGATCATATTTCATCAAATCTAAGACACTATTTTACATATCATAAAGAAAAATTGCTGCCAATTTTACTATGACATGCCATCAATTGTTAAGACACAACTAGATTTTAATAAAACAAAAATTTGTGACTTTGAATTGAAAAACAGGTATTATAATATTAAGTACTGCTGAATTGAAAAACAGGTATTATGATATTAAGTGCTCCTGTGGTAAAATATGACTGAATATTTGGTGACTATTTTGTCAAGACTTTCTTGAAGAATTTTAGAAAGTATTTATTGAAGGGAAAAAAAAACTATGTGAAGATTTTTTTCCCTTTAGTTACTTTTGTTTTCATAATGAATTTGAGCTAAGTACATTGATTTTTAAGTCTTAAGCAGAGCAAAGTTAAGAGCACCTTAACTGCTACTTGAAACATTATTAGGAGAATGATCCCTACCAATGGATATTTCTCTTGAGTGGGTATGAAACTTATATGTGAAGGAGCAGCAGCCTTTATATGAAGTCATTCTTGTGTTTCCTAATGAGTATACAGTACCTTGACTATTAGAATTAATTTACCTTCTTTTTACATTTGCATACAATATGTTAAAATGCGGACATACTTCATTTTATTGCATGTCACCTGATTGTACTTTACGGATATTGTATTTTTTACAAATTGAAGGTTTGTGGCAACCCTGAATCAAGCAAGTCTATTGGTGCCATTTTTCTACAGTATGTGCTAACTTCATGTCCTGTGTCACACTTTGGTAATTCTCACAATATTTCAAACTTTTTCTTTCTTTCGTTTTTTTTTTTTTTTTTTTTTGAGAAAGTTTATAATTCTGTCACCCGGGGTAAAGTGTCATGGTGTCATGGCTCACAGCAACCTCAAACTCTTGGGCACAAGTGATCCTCTTGCCTCAGCCTCCTGAGTAGCTGGGACTACAGGTGCCTGCCCCAAAGCCCAGCTAGTTTTAGAGATGGGGTTTCACTCTGGTTCAGGCTGGTCTTAAACTTCTGAGCTCAGGCAATCCACCCACCTTGGCCTTCCAGAGTGCTAGGATTACAGGTATGAACCACTATGCCAAGCTTCAAACTTTTTCATTATTACTGTATCTGTTATGATGGTTTATATTTAGTGATCTTTGATATTACTATTTTCATTGTTTTGGGGCATGACCAACTGTGTTCAATAACATAGCAAACTTACTATTATTAATATTATTATTATTTTGAGGAAGAGTCTCACTCTGTTGCCCAGGCTAGAATGCTGTGGTGTCAGCCTAGTTTACAGCAATCTCAAATTCCTGAGTTCAAGCAATCCTCCTGCCTTAGCCTCTTGAGTCGATTGTATTAATTTTTCTATTTTTATTATTTATTTTTTCTTGACTAGTGAACCCCTGAATTTTTCTGTTTTTAGTAGAGACAGGGTCTCACTCTTGCTCAGTTGGCCTCAAACTCCTGAGCTCAGATCCTTCTGCTTCAGCTTCCCAGAATGCTAGGATTACAGGCATGAGCCACTGTGCCCAGCCTAACACAGAGAACTTAATCAATAAATGTTGTGTAAGTTCTGACTGCCACCCCCTGCTGGCCATTCCCCTCCTTCTCTCCCTCTCCTCAGGCCTCTATATGTCCCGATATTGAGACAAAACAATATTGAAATTAGGCCAATTAATAACCCTACAATGGCCTATAAATGTTCAAGTGAAAGGAAGAATTAAATATTTCTCACTTCTTTTTTTATTAAATCATAGCTGTGTACATTAATGCAATCATGGGGTACAATGTGCTGGTATATTTCTCACTTTCAATCAAAAACTAGAGATCGTTAAGCTTAGGAGGAAGTTATACCAAAAACAGACATAGGTCAAAAGCTATCTTTTTGCCTTAAATAATTAGCTGAGTTGTCAATACAAAGCAAAGCAACCTTATTGCTGATATGGAGAAAGCTTTATGGTGTGGATAGAATATCAAACTAGCCACAACACTCCCTTAAGCCAAAATTGAATGCAGAGCAAGCCAGGCCTTAACTCTCTTGAATTCTGTGAAGGCTGAGAAAGGTAAGGAAGCTGCAAAAGGAATGTTTGGTTGGTTCATGAGGCTGAAAAATGAAGTTTCACCTTGAAAATGCAAGGTGAAGCAGCAGGTGCTGATGGAGATGCTGCAGCAAGTTATCCAGATCTAGCTAAGAACATTGATGAAAGTGGGTACACAAACTAAAGACTTTTCCATACAGATGAAACAAACAGCCTTTTATTGGAAGATGATGGCATCTAAGACTTTCTTTCATAAGTATTAATAGAATGGAGAAGTCAATGCCAGGATCAAAGTTTCAAAGGACAGGTTGACTCTCTTGTTAGGGCCTACCTAATGCGTCTGGTGACTTTCACTTGAAGCCAAGGCTCATTTTTAATTTCAAAAATTCTAGGTCCCTTAAGAATCATGCTAGATCTACTCTGCCCATTCTGTATGAATGGAAGACCAAAGTTTGGATGACAACTGATTTGTTTACAGCACAGTTTATTGAATATTTGAAGCCCATCTTTGAGACCTACTGCTCAGAAAAAAAAAGATTCCTTTCAAAAGATTATTGCTCATTGATAATGCCCCTACCCAAGAGCTCTGGTGGAGATGTACAAAGAAAGAAATATTATTTTTACACCTGCTAACACAAGATCCACTCTACAGCCGTTGGATCAAGGAGTAACTTTGACTTTCAAGTCTTATTATTTGACCAGGTGTGGTGGCTCATGCCTCACTCTGGGAGGCCAACACATGTGGATCACTTGAGCTCAGGGCCTGAGCACAAGCAAGACCTTGTCTCTACTAAAAATAGAAAAATTAGCTGAATGTGGTGGCACATGCCTAATGTCCCAGCTACTCAGGAGGCTGAGGCAAGAGGATTGCTTAAACCCAGGAGTTTGAAGTTACTGTGCGCTATGATGTCATGGCACTTGACCCAGGGTGACAGAGTAAGACTCTGTCTCAATAATAATAATGATAATAATTTTTTAAAAGTCTTATTATTTAAGAAAAACATTTTTTAAGTCATCTATGAGGGTTGAAATAAACTTATTTCAAATTTTCCTGATGTGGATATTTTGACCTCTCAAAATGAATCATGACTATTCTTTTTTTTTTGAGACAGAGCCTCAAGCTGTTGCCCTGAGTAGAGTGCTGTGGCATCACAGCTCACAGCAACCTCCAACCCCTGGGCTGAAGCAATTCTCCTGCCTCTGCCTCCCAAGTAGCTGGGACTACAGGTGCCCACCACAATGCCCAGCTATTTTTTGGTTGCAGCCATCATTGTTATTTGGCGGGTCCGGGCTGGATTCGAACCCACCAGCTCAGGTGTAGGTGGCTGGTGCCTTAGTCACTTGAGCCACAGATGCCAAGCCAAATCATGAATATTCTTAATGGCATCTAGAATGGTGAGTTCTTTCTAGAAGGTTTTCAATTTACTTTGCTGGGATCCATCAAAGGAATCATTATCTATGACATTGTGGGCTCAAGACTTCAGTGGAGGAAGGAACTACAGATTTTGTGGAAATAGCAAGAGAACTAGAATTAAAAGTAGATTCTGAAGATTGGTCAGAATTGCAGCAAGCTCATGATACAACTTGAACAAATTGAGGCCTTGTCTTCTATGGATGAGCAAAGAAAGTGGTTTCTTGAGATGGAATCTACTCCTGGTGAAGATGCTGTGGACTTTGGGGAAATGACAACAAAAGGATTTGGAATATTATATAAACTTGGTAGATAAAGCAGTGGTAGGGTTTGAGAAAATTGACTACAACTTTGAAAGAAGTTCTACTGTGAGTAAAATGCTATCAAACAGCCTCACATGCTACAGAGAAATCTTTTATGAAAGGAAGGGTCAGTCAATGTGGCAAACTTCATTGTTTCATTTTAAGAAATTGCCATAGCCACCCCAACCTTCAGCAGCCATTACTCTGATCTTGGAGTCCTCAACCTCCAGGCTCCAGGCTGGTACCCATTCATGGCCTGTTAGGAATCAGGCCTCACACAGAGGAGGTGAACAGTGGGTGAGCGAAGCTTCATCTGTATTTATATCTGCTCCCCATCCTGGCACCACCACCCTGAGCTCAGCCTCATGTCAGATCAGCAGTGCCATTAGATTCTTGTAGGAACATGAACCCTACTATAAACTGCACATTCAAGTGATCTAAGCTGGATTCTCCTTGTGAGAATCTAATGCCTGATGATCTGGGGTAGAACTGATGTAGTGATGCAAGTGCTGGGGAGCGGCTGCAAATACAGATTATCATTAGCAGAGAGTTTGACTGCACATAAACCCAAGTGCTTGCAGACTCATATCAAAACCTTATCAGTGAATGGCAGTGACATTGAAGCTGCATCTGGCGGCAGGCTTTATAATGGCAAGTGAGTTGATGTACTTCAATTATACAGCTGCATCTAGTGGCAGGATTTAAGTCAGAACCTGACCTTCTAGTTTCAGGAAAACAAGCTCAGGGCTCCCATTTTTGGGATTTTGCCTTATGTAATTATTTCATTATATATTACAATGTAATAATAATTAAAATAAAGTGCACAATAAATGTAATGCACTTGAATCAACCCAAAACCATTCCTCCACCCAGTATATAGAAAAATTGTCTTCCGTGAAACTAGTCCCTGGTGCCAAAAAGGTTGGAGACCTCTGCTTTGATCAGTCCTCAGCCATCAACATTGAGGCAAAACCCTCCACCAGCAAAAGATTAAGACTTACTGAAGTCAGTCAGGTGACTGTTAACTTTTTTTTTTTAGCATTCTTAATAGATGACAGTATAGTGTAAATATAACTTTTATGTGCACTGAGAAAAAAAATTATGTGAGTCACTTTCTTGCAATTTTTGCTTTATTGCAGTAATCTAGAACCAAAAGTGCAATATCTCTGAGGTTCTGTCATATTGTATGTTCTAATTATCACTATTTGAATTAAATATCCATAATTTTTTCAGTCAACAAATATTTATTGAATGATAACTAGGTGCTGAGAGCATTAGATATACAATGGTAAAAAAAAACAATCAGTCTCTAACCTGGTGGAGCTTACAGCCTAGTGAGAGGACAGACAAAAGTAAATATACTAATACATATCTAATGCAAATCAAGACAGATGCTGTGAAGAACATCAATAAGATGTTATGAGAAAGAATAGAAAGGTCTTCCTTTCAAGTAGATTTTGGGAGCCCTCCTAAGGAGGTGATATTTATTTAAGCGGCACCTAAAGGATGATAAGTCAGGGTAGAGGGAAATTATGTATGTAGATGCTTCCAAGAAACTGAAAGCCAGGGTGTCAAAAAACAAAAACAAAAAATCAGCTGGAGAGGAAAGTAGGGCCAGATCCTGCAAGTCCTTACAGAGCATGATAGAAAACGGAGATTTTATTCTAAGTATAATGAGAAGTCGTTGAAAGATTTTAAGTAGAACACTAGTGTTTAAAATTGTATTTTTAGAATAACACATTTGGAGTTGGAGGGTTAAGAGCAGAAAGAGGGAGACTAGTTAGAAAATGATTATTGGAGACCAGGCAATTGATAATGATAATAACTAAGTAATAAAGTGTATTTGGCTTTTAAGATATTTTTAAATATAAAAGTAAAAGAGGACGCAGCCTTTGAGTCCCTGTGTGGCTTCTGTTGGGTCAGGGGCGCCTCCTGACCGGCGGTGCTCACGCCAGAGTCTTCCGGCTGGTCCGGGGGTCCTGGCGGCTTTGCAGGACTGCGGACCCGGCCACAGCCCATACCCAGGGCGGACGGCGTCATGAGGCACCTGCCATATTTCTGCCGGGGCCAAGTGGTGCGGGGCTTCGGCCGGGGCTCCAAGCAGCTGGGCGTCCCCACAGCAAACTTTCCTGAACAAGTAGTAGATAATCTCCCTGCTGATGTATCCACTGGCATTTACTATGGTTGGGCCAGTGTTGGAAGTGGAGATGTCCATAAGATAGTGCTGAGCATAGGCTGGAACCCATACTACAAGAATACAAAAAAGTCCATGGCCCAAGCTGGATTCGAACCTGTCAGCTCTGGTGTATGTGGCTGGTGCCCTAGCCACTGAACTACAGGCACTGACCCTGGTCTTGAACTCTTGATCTCAAGAAACTCATATCATGCATACCTTTAAAGAGAACTTCTATGGGGAAATCCTCAATGTGGCTATTGTTGGCTACCTCAGACCAGAAAAGAACTTTGATTCTTTAGAGTCACTTATTTCAGCAATTCAAGGTGATATTGAAGAAGCTAGAAACGACTAGATCTACCAGAACATTTGAAACTCAAAGAAGACAATTTCTTCCGGGTTCCTAAAGGCAAAATTATGAATGGCCACTGATGAAATATCATCTTATTTATTCATTCACTGATTTCTAGTATTTCATTGTTTATAACTGTCATGTCTCATCTTAGTTATATTTTAAAAATCATTTTCCTTCTACTGTCATTAGTTTAAACAGTACAATTTAATTACCATATTGTGCTTCACTTATTAAATTAAACCCATCGTGTCATAGCACTACAAAGATTCATTTAAAAATCAAGATTTTTTTAGGTACTATGTTGATTAAAATGTACCACAAGAAAGGTATCAAGTGTCTTACAATGAAAATGTAGATGATTCAAGTATGGATAAAAAGGTAAGTGACTAGTTTGAGATTAGAACTATAATTCTCATAGTAAAATGCCAGCATGCGTGTACTTATATAGCATATGCTAAGCAGAGAAAGATTATAAAAGTAAATACAATACATTAAACTTGCTGGACACAGTGGCTCATGCCTGTAATCCTAGCACTCTGGAAAGCTGAGGCAGGAGGATCATTTAGGCTCAGAAATTCAGAACCAGCAGACTGAGCAAAAGGAAGACCTTGTCTTTACTAAAAATAGAATAATTAGCCAGATACGGTGTCACAAACTTATAGTCCTAGCTACTAGGGAGGCTGAAGCAAGAGGATCACTTGAGACTAGGATTTTGAGGTTGATGTGAGCTATGATGATGCTATTGCACTTTGCCTGGGGTGAAAAGCAAGCCTCTGTCTTAAAAAAGAAAATGTAAATAGATTAAAAAAATAAAATAAATAAATAAATAAAAGTAAAAGAAGGGCTCAGTGCCTGTAGCATAACCAAATACACTTTATTACTTAGATTGTACATTTTCTATATTAGTGATTGCAAATTTGGGACCTGCTCTATGATTTTACAACTGTCCGAATGAGAGGGCGCATAATTAGATTATGTGAGGACGACATTTTTGCTTATTTGTGATGGTGAACATCACAAAATTATGCATGGACTTTTTTTTGCTCATCAGCTTTTGTTAGTGTTTGTGTATTTAGTGTGTGGCCCAAGACAGCTCTTCTTCTTCCAGTGTGGCCCAGAGAAGTCAAAAGGTTGGACTCCCTCGGACTCCAGAATTCCAGGACTGCCCTTGAAGATTTCAGTATTTAGAAATGGGAATGAGGAGAACTAATAAGACTGAGAAGCATTAACTAGAATATAGGAAGTGTGGTATAACATAGCCAAGAAGGAGAGTGCTTCCAGAAGGGAGCAAAATGGTTGTTTCATATGCTAATGGGAGATGGATAAGATTTGATCTGGTAACCTACAGGTTTTAGGTAGCCATGATTAGAGCTATTGCAGTGAAGCAGAAATGGAGGTGAAGTTAGGGAGACAGCACACATAGACAATTTTGAAATGAGGAAAGAAATGGTGCATTAGGAGGAGAAGGATGAGTGGTCCAGGAAGGGATTTTATTTTTATGAGGATAGACGGCATTAAATCATATTATGTGCAGTAGAGAGTAAATTGATGATGCTGTAGAAGAGGGGAAGATGCAGGAGTAAAGTCCTAAAAAGGCGAGCAGGGATGGGTTTCGAGGCACATGTGAAAGTATTGGCCTCTCATAAACTAGTCACTTCCTCATTTTATAAGAGAGAAGAAAGTGGATACAGAACCAGGTAGGTTTGTAGGTTTGGTCATATACCTCAAGGAAGGTATATTCAAGTTATATGACCAGCTGAAAATGAAAGGTCTGAGGAAAGAAGAATGGAATAGAATAGTCATTGTGGGGGCTAGGAAGTGTCCTTGGGAAACACAGCAGGGTTGTCAGGTAGTGGAAGTGATTGTTTGAAGTTATCAATTCATTTAAAATGAAAAGAAGAAATGCCAGTTGTGTGATTTTGCCTACCAGCCTTAGTACCAGCATATTATGGATGGTTGGGTTCATGCAGAGTGTTGCAGAGGAGCAAGGGAGTGGGGGGTTGGCAAGGGAAGGACTCTTAGGCTGGTGTGGAGGAAGGGCATGAATGGGAGGAAGCAGATTACAGATCTCTGAGGTGAAGACCTGGAACAGCAACTGAGCCGGAGCATAAGAGGTAGTTGAGGGGAGTGAGTTTTGGTTTTGAAGTAAGTTTCTGGTGATACCAATTTCCTGTGATTGTGGGAATGTGTGGCTGAGGTAGAGGGGGACAGGTAGGACCCAGGGAGGTCAGAAGTTAAATGGGCAGTTCACATGGAAAACACTGAATGTTGGATATTGGGGAAGAAAGGAAGATTGTGCACCAAGTGCTGAGAGCTAGTCGTTGACTATGGAAGGGGGAAAATGTTGTTAAAGCAAGGTGGCACTGAACATCAAAGGAGGGAAAGGAGGAAGCAGGGGAAAGAATGGTCTGGAAGCAGCAGAGCGTAGGGTAGCAAGGGAGGCATGGCTTGGTACTCTTGGTACTGCCACTTTTAGGTACTTATTCAATGAATCAATGAATGAAATGGAGTATAAGAGCTTAACTCCTATAATAAAAGTCAGTGTTTTTTAAATTGTAGTAAGATATACATAAAATCAACCTCATTAATCATTTTTAAGTATACAATTCAGTGGTGTTAAGTATATTCATGTTGTTGTTTACTATCACCATCATCCATCTCCAGAAGTTTTTTATCTTCCCAAACTAAAACTTTGTATCCATTAAACCCCAACTCCCCATTTCCATCTCTACCTAGACTCTGGCAACTATCATTCTGCTATCTCTATGAATTTGACCATTATTAGGTACCTCATATAAGTGGAATCGTGTAATATTTATCCTTTTGTGACTGGGTTATTTCATGTAACATAATGTTCTCAAGGTTCATCTATATTGTGCGAGTACTATTACTTAATAATAATACATATATACCACCTTTGTCCACATTTTGTTTATTCCTTTGTCTGTCAATGGACACTTTGGTTGCTTACATCTTATAATACTGCTATGAACATGAATGTGCAAATACACATATCCCTTTGAGATTTTGCTTCCAATTCTTTTGAGTATATATCTGTAAGTGAAATTACTGGATCACAGAAATTGTTTAATTTTGTTGATGAACCACCAAACTGTTTTCCGTAGTGTGTGTACCATTTTATATTCCCAACACTACATAAGGGTTCCAATTTTTCTACATCCTTGTCAACACTTATCATTTCCTTTTTATTTTTACAATAGCCATTGTATGGGTGTGAGGGGGGATATTGCATTCTGATATTTTTTGTCAGCTTAAATTCAATCACCTTTATTTTGTTTTTATTTCAGGTTAATGTGGCAATACAAACAACTAGGTCATATTTGAATTTGTTAAGCAGAATCCCTTTTGTACTTGTGTCCTGCACCCAAATGTGCCTTATACCACTATGTTGTGCCCATTAATTGGGAGCATCCCAAGCCCCCCTTCTTCCCTCTCCCCCTTCCTTCATTCTCCCTTCCCTCAACTTGAAATGAGTTTTTCTCCTCTGTGGGTGTGAATGAGATGTTCTACTGGCTTCATATTAGCATTGAGTACATTGGATATTTGCTTTTCCATTATTGTGATACTTTACTAGAAAGACTATGTTTCAACTCCATCCAGGTTGATACAAAAGATGTAAAGTCACTATCATTTTACGGCTGAATAGTATTCCATAGTATACATTATACCTCAGTTTGTTAATCCATTTCTGAGTTGATGGGCATTTAGGTCATTTCCACATCTTGGCAATTGCAAATTGAGCTATAACAAACTATCCAGTGGAAATATCCTTATAATAAAATGATTTTTTTCTTCTGGGTAGATACCTAGGAATGGGATTGTGGGGTCAAATGAGAAGACTAATTTGAGTTCTTTGAGGATTCTTCATACTTCTTTCCAAAGAGGCTATATGAGTTTGCAGACTCACCAACAGTGAGTGTTCCCCTCTCTCCACGTCCACACCAGCATCTGCAACTTTGGGACTTTGTGATGTGGACTATTGTCACTGGGGTTAGGTGATACCTCAGGTTGATTTTCTTTTGCATTTCTCTGATGATTATGGATGATGGGCATTTTTTCATGCCTTTGTTAACCATTCATCTGTCTTCTTCAGAGAAGGTTCTGCTCATGTTTCTTGCCCAGTGAGAGACGGGATTCTTTTTTTCTGTTGATTAATTTGAGCTCTCTATAGAGTCTAGTTATTAAACCTTTGTCAGATTTGTAACATGCAAATCTTTTCCCATTCTGAAGGTTGTCTATTTGATTTGCTTGTTATCTCCTTAGCTGTGCAGAAACTTTTCAATTTAATTAAGTTCCATTTGTTATTACCATTGCCATTGAAGTCTTCTTGATAAAATCTTTCCCCAGGCCGACATCCTCAGGAGTTTTCCCCACACTTTCTTCTAGAATTTTTATTGTTCCATGTCTTATATTTAAATCTTTTATCCATCTTGAATCAATTTTTGTAAGTGGTGAAGCATGTGGATCCAGTTTCAGTCTTTTACATGTGGTTATCCAGTTTTCCCAGCACCATTTATTAAGAGGGATTATTTTCCCCAGTGTATGCTTCTATTTGGTTTAACAAAGATCAAATGGCTATAAGAGACTGGTTTCATTTCTTGGTTTTCTATTCAGTTCCAAATGTCTCTATTTTTGTGCAATACCATGCTTTTTTATCACTGTGGACTTGTAACATAGCCTAAAGTCTGGTGGACTGATGCCTCCAACTTTGTATTACTAAAAATCACCTTGGCTATATGGTTTCTTTTTCTGGTTCCATATGAAACGAAGAACTATTTTTTCCACTTCTTCAAAGTATGATGTTGGTATTTTAATGGGGATTGCATTGAATCTGTAGATTGCTTTGGGAAGTATAGACATTTTAATGTTGATTCTTCCAAGCCAAGAGCATGGTATGCTCTTCCATTTGTTAATGTCTTCTGCTATTTCTTTTCTTAGGGTTTCATAATTCTCTTTGTAGAGGTCCTTCACCTCTTTTTTAAAGCATATTCCTAGGTATTTAATTTTCTTTGAAGCTTTTGTGAAGGGAATTTGGTCCTTGATTAGCTTCTCAGCTTGGCTGTTGTTGCTGTAAACAAAGACTACTGATTTGTGACATTGATTTTATACCCTGACCGGTTACTGTATTTCTTGATCACTTCCAGGAGTCTTGTGGTTGAGTCACTGGGATTTTCTAAGTATGAGATCATATCATTGGTAAAGAGCAAGAGTTTGACCTCTTTTGCCCCCATTTGGGTGCCCTTTATAGTTTTCTTACCTGATTGCATTGGCTAGAACTTCCAGCACAATGTTGAATAATAGTGGTGATAGAGGACATCCTTGTCTAGTTCCAGTTCTAAGTGGAAGAGCTTTCAGTTTTGCTCCATACAGGATGATATTAGTTGTTGGTTTGTCATAGATGGCTCAATCAGTTCAAGAAATGTACACACTATGCCTATATTCTTAAGTGTTCTTGTTAGAAAAGTATGATGAATTTTATCAAATGCTTTTTCTGTATCTATTGAGGATGGTATGGTCTTTGTTTTTGTTTCTATTGATATGGTGAGTTATTTATAGATTTGCATATGTTAAATTACCCTTTCTTCCCTGGGATGAAGCCTACACAATCATGATGCATAATTTTTTAATGTGTAGCCGTAATCTGTTGACTAGGATTTTATTGAGTATTTTTGCATCTATATAAATTCGTGAAATTGGTCTGTAGTGCTCCTTTTTAATTGGATCCTTTCCTGGTTTTGGTATCAGGGTGATGTTTGCTTCATAGAATGTTTTGGGGAAGGACCTTCCTTCTAAATCAGCGGTTCTCAACCTGTGGGACCCACAGGAATTATATTAAAGGGCCACAGCTTTAGCAAGGTTAAGAACCACTGTTCTGAATGTTTTAGAATAGACTGCATTACAGGTGTGAGCTTTTCTTTGAAGATTTGATAGAATTCTGGTGTGAAGCCATCTGGCCCAGGGCTTTCTTTTTGTTGGAAAATTTTTTTACTGTTTCTTTGATCTCAGTGCTTTCCTCCCTCTCTCTCTCCTTTCCTACCTCCCTCTCTCTCTTTCTTCTTTCTTTCCAGACAGTCTCACTTTGTCACCCTCAGTAGAGTGCTGTAGCATCATAGCTTATAGCAACCTTAAACTCTTGGGCTCAAGTGATTCTCTTGTCTCAGCCTCTCTAGTAGCTGTGACTACAGGCGCCTGACACAATGCCTGGGTATTTTTTTTGTTGTTGTCTTAAGCAGGTCCCGCCAGGTTTGAACCCACCAGCCCTGGAGCATGTGGCCAGTGCCCTAACTACTGAGCTATGGGTGCCCAGCCCACATTGTCAAATTTCTGGCCTAGTTTCCTGTAGTAGTCAGAGACAGTATCTTATATCTCTGTGATATCTGTTATTTCCCCCTTTTCATTTCTGATTAAAGTTATTAGAGATTTTTCTTTTTAGTTTCTAGTTAATCTGGCCAAAGGTTTATTAATTTTATTTTTTCAAAGAACCAACTTTTTGGTTCATTAATTTTCTGAATGATTCTTTTGTTTTCATTTATTTCTAATTTAATTTTGGTTATTTCTTTTCTTCTGGTAGGTTTGGGATTAGATTGCTCATCCCTTTCCATTTCCTTAAGATGATTCATTAAGTTGTTGATGTGCTCTCTTTCTGTTTTTTGGATATAGACATCTAATATGATAAATTTCCCTCTTAAGACTGCTTTTGCAGTGTCCCACAGGTTTTGGTAACTTGTAGCTTCATTGGTGTTATGTTAACAATTTCCTCCTTTATCTTTTCCTTGACCTAATTGTCATTCACCATAAGGTTGTTTAACTTCCATGCCTCTGTATGAGGCTGAAAATTTGTGTTGGAGTTGAGTTCCACCTTTATTGCCTTATGGTCTTAAAAGATACAAGGTATAATTTCAATTCTTTTCATAAAAGGTCTCTTTCATAAATCTGAGCATTTAAGTTAGGCACATAAATGTTTAGAATTGAAATGTCTTCTTGTTGTATTATACCCTTGACCACAATGAAGTGACCAGCATTGTGATTTTGATTATTCCCTCAATGATTAGTGATGTAGAACATCTTTTTCATATGCCTATTGGTCATCTGTTTATCCTCTTTGAGATATGTCTATTTTAATCCTTACCTATTTCCCACCCCCTCCACTCTGATCCCCCACACAACCCCCATTTTAAAAATCAGGTTGTTCTCTTACTGACTTCCAGAGTCTTTCATCAGATATATGATTTGCAAATATTTTCTCCTATTCCCTGGGTTGCCTTTTCACCAGTGATTGTATCTTTTGATGCAGTTTTTAATTTTGATGTGGTCCAATTTATTTATTTTTTGTTTTGTTGCCTTTGTTTTTGGTGTGATATTCAAGAAATCACTATCAAATCCAAAGTGATTAAACTTTCCTCCTGTGTTTTCTTGTAAGACTTAGTCTTTTAATGTTTACATTTTAAAGTCTTAGAAGACTCTTGCATTTAGGTCTTTGCTCCATTTTGAGATAATTTGTGTGTATGATGTAAGCTAAGGGTCCAACTTCATGTTTTTTCCATAAACAGGTTCCAACTCCTGTCTTTTTCCCCCCATAGAATGATCTTACTACCCTTGTTGAAAATCATTTAATATATGCCAGTTTATTTGAGGGGCTATTCTAGTCCATAAATTTAGGTATTTACCTTACCATGAATGGTTCTAACAACTGAGAAATGTACTGCAATGTGTTTATCCTTGATCATCATTTATTCTTTTTACCCATATTCCAATACCTTCTTTCTCTACTATTTTCACCTCTAAACATCACTATTCAGCTTCAAAACTAATGCTCTTTACAATTTCCAAGCTTTAAAATGTAGACATCAAAATACTTCTTCCGTTGGTACCAAACTAAAGCTGCTTCCTTGGTTTCAAAAAACAAGTGTCAGATTTCGATGATTATCGACATGCTCTATTGAATAAGTCAGAACTTAATTTTTAAGTTTTCATTATTTTGTTTGATAGAGTGATTTCACATTTGGCATTTTAAGTATTCCTCACTTACATTCTGTTTCCTTCTTTAGGAGCCGCTGTATTTTGTGTTGCTCCAAATGCAGTATTTCCATTTGAATTGTATAATGAAGAATATTTAGAGCAAAGGGATATCTACCTGACTCAGTGCCAACGACAGCTTGAACAGTTTATTGCCACGTATGGACCAGGGACAGGTATCTTCTCTAGTGATGAATAAGTGACATGAGGAAATCTTTTTTTTCTTCATTCCTACCTAAGCAGTGGGAGAAAGTGTATTTGAGAGTGATTTTTAAAAATATGAAGTATGGCCTCCTCAAAATTAATTCCTAATGGGATAAATACTAATCCGAACCTCTACAGCCAACAGCAGAATTTTAGAACTTAGAACAGTGTGGACAATTTGTTAAGTGATAAAGTTGTCAAGAATACTAGTTAAAAAACAAATTCTGGTTAGCTCAGAGTATCAATGGTGAATAGACAAAAATATAAAGCTGAACAAGGTGAAAAATAACTTTTATGTAGTTCACTATATTTGTCACAAGATGGCAATAATGCTTTATCTACAAATAATGTTAAACTTTTTTTTTTCCCTTACACTTGTGAACTTGTCAAAACTAGTAAGTAAATAATATATATAACCTTTTGTATGACTCCTGGTGGTAGATCAAAACTTTAAAAAAAAATTACATAACCTTAAACTTCAAATTTAAGGCCCTTTCATGCTTTTTTTGACGTATCTATAATGTGGTTTCAGAAGCCCTCAATACTGAGTCTGGCAAAGCCTTGGGAATTCCCCATATATTATGCACAAATGTGTCAGGTTAAATGAAAATTTACATGTTATCAAGGAGACTGTAAATTTATAAATTGGCTACTTAGCCCTGACTAGTTACAAGAAAGGTTCCATAAGGCAAAGAAATCAATTTGGAAGCCCTTTTTAGAGACAGAGTCTTACTTTATCGCCCTCGGTAGAGTGCTGTAGCATCGCAGCTCACAGCAACCTCCAACTCCTAGGCTTAGGTGATTCTCTTGCCTCAGCCTCCTGAGTAGCTGGGAGTACAGGAGCTCACCACAACGCCTGGCTAATTTTTTGTTGTTGTTGCAGTTTGGCCAGGGTCGGGTTCAAATCCACCACCCTCGGTATATGGGGCTGGCGCCCCAAAAGGCAGAAACGTGAGAAAACATATCTTGTAAAAAATTCTTAAATCTTTAGTTCTCATTCTTCAAAGCCTTAAAGATCACATCCATTCACAAAAAGCAAAATATCACCAAACTGCCACTTTATTAACCAAGATGCTATCATGCATCAATCTTTCAAAATTAACGTTTACATATTATAGTTTTATGTTACCAGTAGCAAGATGCTTATCTTGTGCTTCTCGTGTACATCTCTTTTATGGTTCTCTATGGGATGAAGGCAGAACACTTCCCTGTCTTTATCTTCACCTAGGCAGAAATCTAGTTTTCAAATTCAATTCTCTTCATACTAGACAGACCTGCCAGCCCAGTTTCTCCTAGCATAGCACAATTATTACTTGTACTAGATTAGGATTACTGTGAAGTCCTGTGAAGTCAAACTGAATAAAATTAAAAAAAAATTTTTAATTAAGACAGGCTCACTGTTGCACTTGGTGGACTGCTATGGCCTCATAATTCACGGCAACTTCAAGCTTTCAGGTTCAAATGATCCTCTTGCCTCAGCCTCCCAAGTAGCTGGGACTACAGGCAGCCACTACACCTTTTTTTTTTGCGACAGTCTCACTATATGGCCCTCAGTAGTGCGCTGTGCTGTCACAGCAACTTCAAACTCTTGGGCTTAAGCAAATCTCCTGCCTCAGCCTCCCACATAGCTGGGACTATAAACGACTATCACAACACCCAATTTTTTTGTTGCAGTTATCATTGTTGGTTAGCTGGCCCTGGCTGGGTTCGAACCCGCCAGCCTTGGTGCATGTGGCCAGAAATGTTATCACTCTGGGTTAGACTGGTCTCAAACCTGGGAGCTCAGGCAATCCAGCTGCCTCAGCCTCCCAGAGTGCTAGGAATACAACAAGGGTGACCCACAGTGCCAGCCCTTAAAATTTAAATCTTAAATAAAATCTATAATCACACAAAGGTGATAGCTTTCACGTAAGGGACAATTTGATTGCCTTAAAGCATTCAAGATTCCTACCAGTTTTTTAGGTACAAAAGAGAATTACAAAGGGGAAGCCAGATATGAAACACGCAGTGATTAGGGCCTCTCCAGAAATTACCAAAAGCTACAAAGGGAAAGTGGGGAGGGAGTACAGGAAATATCTCCCATGCTCTATCTCAATGAGATCACCACCCACAAATGAGCTAATTACATTGTTAAAGTATGCTGAAAACGAGTCTGACTAGTAGTGACTATTAAGAATACAGCTATTTTGGCTCAGCACTTGTGGCTCAAGCAGCTAAGGTGGCAGCCACGTACACCTGAGCTGGTGGGTTCGAATCCAGCCCAAGCCTGCCAAACAATGACAGCTGTAACCAAAAAATAGCCAGGCGTTGTGGCAGGAGCCTGTAGTGCCAGCTACTTGGGAGGTGGAGGCAGGAGACTTGCTTGAGCCCAGGAGTTGGAGGTTGCTGTGAGTTGTGACGCCATAGCACTCTACCCGTGGTGACAGCTTGAGGCTCTGTCTCAAAAAACAAACAAACAAACAAACAAAAACAAAACAAAAAAAAAAAAAACATCTATTTTAAAAGAAAACAGACTTTAGTGCCCAGCAATTAAAATAATTAGTCACATTTATTTTCTATATCATTTATTATGAAGTTAGTAAAACCAAGTAAAATATTCATTTTCATCATTTGCTTCTCTTCATCTGTTTTCTTGCAGTCTTCGTTCTTTCTTCCATAATGTTACATGGCACACCTCTAAAAAATCAGAACAGTGAAAATCATTTCATAATCAAAGATAAAGTTAACCACATAACCTCAAACAACAGTGGCTTTTTGCTGAGGTTTGGTGCCTGTAGCTCAGCACTTGGGCACCAGCCACATACACCAAGGCTGGTGGGTTCAAATCCAGCCCGTGTTTGCCAAACAACTACAACCAAAAAATAGCTGGGTGGTGTGGTGGGCGTCTGTAGTCCCGGATATTTGGGAGGCTGAGGCAAGAAAATTGCTGAAGCCCAAGAATTTGAGGTTGCTGTGAGCTGTGGTGCCACAGCACTCTACCCAGGGAGACAGTTTGAGACTGCCTCAAAAAAACAAACAAACAAAAAAACTCAATGCTGAGAAAAGGAAACCATATCCTGACATGCAAAGGCAACTGCAACAGGTATTGGACCCAACCCCTTGGATTTGTCACTGTTAACTGTCAACAGATGTGGTTGCTTTACTAGTCACGATTACTTACCTGAGGTAACAAAGGAGTATTTCAAAAAACTGCAGCTAAAGGACATCCATCTGCAGCTACCTATGTGCTAAGGAGAAAGAACATTTAGCCTCGTAGTAAAAAAATTGTATTACATACCATTAACATAAACCAATATAGATAACTGGCATCTCAGTCTTAGAATTATTTCTTCAAAGATACCTCAGCTGGGTAAACGGCAAAAATTAAGTCATCATTGTGCCAGCCATTATCAATGTCAATAACACATCAAACATTTTGTGTATTGCTTGTTATTAATAGCACCAAGATCCCCCCAAAGATGTAATTTAACACTTTTTCTACCTGAATATATGCAGTGGTGGTTCTACTTTTTCATTGCCATTTTCTGTTAAGCTTTTGGAAAACATCTGTCACAATGACCTTCACACACCTTCAAAACTCATAGGATTTGTCAGACCTAGAAATTAAATATTTCATTGTCAATTCCCGTTTGTAATTGTATTTGTTTGGCATGTTATATGAAAAAATAGTCTAAAATGTCATTATCCTATAAGGAACCCAACCTACCTTTTGGGACTCCAACCCACTTTTTAATAAAAGTACCAGTATCTGTTGTTCAATACATTTCTAATGGAATAAAAGAACCTAATTCCTGTTTTATTACTTCTTGATAGTATTAACTGACAAACTCAAAATTTAAAAACATCTGTTAATGACTTGAGTATTTTCAAATCTTTTGATTGGTTAGTACCTAAAAATTATATAAATGATGGAAACATTTTATACATCACAGTATTGATTTTAAGACACAATGGTCCTAATGAGTAGACAACCATTGCTTTTCTGTCTTAGAGCTTGACTAGAATGCGCTAAGCCAGGTTAAATGCTAGATGTACAGAAACTAGTGTGAAGATTTTCACCTGAAAACAGTACAATGGCAAATCTAGTAGTTTTAGAGCAGGGATGCCTTTCACTGTCATTCCTATGGGTCCAGACACATTCCTATAGAATTAAGTTAACTGAATGTACACAAACAGGGCAAAGGAGATGGCCAGGGCCACATGTCACACAGCACCTCAAGAGTATAAATCATTGAGCTAGACAATTATTGATATAATTTATGAAGTTTGGACCCTGCTAAACTATCATTTTCATGTCTTGAAATGCTGAAATATTTCACTTGAGTATGAGAAATAAAATTATTGCTTGTGAATAATTCTAATTTGGAAAATTTCAGTTTAATATTATGATTCACAGGAACTACAGACTACTACATGCATACTCATTCTTATAATGCCTAAAAGTATGTTTAAAGATACATATGACTAATAAAACTACTATCCATCTCACCTCCCAGCCACAGCAATCAAGAAACTCATGAACACAAAATTAGAGATAGGTACTACTAGATGGGGGCAGGGGAATGAGGGTGGGAGACAGATAACACAGTATTGGCAATATTACCAGTTTTAAATGGGTCGGTGGGTTCTTTTGTATTTATGTTTCAGACTTTCGTGCACTACCTGTATTTTTATCAAACACTTAGCTTGGAAATTTCTAGAAATCCCAGCACTTATCAACAATTCAAACCACGTAGGGCTTAAAATTAAGGAATACGCGGTGTATAGAACCATTACATTCGTCCTACTGACAGCTAACTCTTAAAATTACTTCAGATGGAACAATGTATTTCAAATCTGGAAGAAAAAAAACCCATGGATATACCACGTCTCACAGATGCCTTACCATTTTTAAACGTTTTTGAATTGGCAGCATGTTTTCCAGTCTCCCCACTGGGGAGTTGGGCCAGTGGGCAGTTGACTGACTCACGTCCGGAAACACCCATTATCTCCAGGTGAATTCAAGCACAGGCACGTACAGTAGGCATTTACAGCCTAAGGGCCTTCCAGACCTGCACGGGCTGTTCTCCAATTTCAAGGTCTTGTCTCAGAACTTATTTTTATTTTTTATTTATTTTTTATTTTTCTTTTATTGTTAAATCATAGCTGTGTACATTAGTGCAATCGCCTGTACCCATTCTAAGATGCACCATAGATGTGGCCCCATCCATTACCCTCCCTCCACCCAAACCTCCCCCCTCCCTTCCCCTTCCTTGGCCCTTTCCCCATAGTCTTGTGCTATAGTTGGGTTATAGCCTTCATGTAAAAGCTGTAATTTAGCTTCATAGTAGGGCTGAGTACATTGGATAATTTTCTTCCATT
>CAUYPK010029262.1:0-20338 GCA_963574355.1 Loris lydekkerianus
CTTTTTATCGTAATCATCAGCGATCCCTTGAACAGTAGTAAGGGTCTTCCTGCCGTTTCTCTGTTGAATTCTTATATGGATATAATCCTCAGTGCCAGCAGGAAGCAGGTCATCACCCTTACTTGCATCAGCAAAGGGGTCGAAAGAGTGGATAGCGGACATACGATACGATTCCTTTTCCTCGGTGGAAACGGCCTGCGGAAGGCGGCGGCGGGAGAAGGCGGGCGGGGGGGGGGGGGGGGGACGGAGCGTCGGGAAGCGAGGGGGCTCAAGGGGGAGGCTGCTGAGTCCTCAGCGGCGG
This sequence comes from Loris lydekkerianus, assembly GCA_963574355.1. Taxonomy (NCBI): domain Eukaryota; kingdom Metazoa; phylum Chordata; class Mammalia; order Primates; family Lorisidae; genus Loris; species Loris lydekkerianus. The sequence goes on from CAUYPK010029262.1 coordinate 302, forward strand.
CTGTAAGTTTATGATTTTGTTTTTTGAGATAGAGTCTCCCTCTGTTGCCCAGGCTAGAGTGCCATGCTGTCAGCCTAGCTCACAGTAACTCTAAATTCTTGAGCTTAAGTGTTCTTCCTCCCTCTGCCTCCTGAGTAGCTGGGACTACAGGCACTCACCACCATGCCCAGTAATTTTTCCCTCCCTCCCTTGCCTCCCTTTTCTTTGCTTTTTTTTTTTTTTGAGACAAGAGTCTCACTTGTTGCCCCTGGTAGAGTGCCTTGGTGTCACAGCTCACAGCAATCTCAAATTCTTGGGCTCATGCAATTCTCTTGTCTCCGCCTCCCAAGTAGCTGGGACTACAGATGCCCAACACAACACCTGGCTACTAGTAATTTTTTTACTTCTAGCAGAGATGGGGGGGTCTCACTCTTGCTCAGGTTGGTCTTGAACTCCTGAGCTCAAGGGATCCTCCTGCCTCAGCCTCCCAGAGTGCTGGGATTACAGATATAAACCACCATGCCTATATAATTTAATTTTTAGTAGTGTCTGTGTTTAACATGTGACAGTCCTGTCTTGCAAGACACTATGAGCTGGCTCCCCCACATCACTGCTATTAGTCTGCACCTGTTTCCAAAAACATTGTGTGAGGGTAGGGTTCGGTGGGAGGCTAAATTGCCATGAGAAAGGGAGGAACCAGCAGTGACTCCTGGTTGGGGCTCTGTACTGGGCTGTGGTGTTTACTGACCTGTTTATCCAGTGGTCCACCAGCCTGACCCATACTAGTGGACAGATGTGAGCTTTTGTGTTTGAGGACTATTCCGGAGCTCAGACATTGTCCACAGGTCACTTGAATGTTGCTTCATCTGACACTAGCCACCTCCCCGCCCCTGGAACCTTTTTTTTTGCAGTTTTTGGTCAGGGCTGGGTTTGAACCTACCACCTCCGGTATATGGGGCCAGTGCCCTACTCCTTTGAGCTACAAGCACTGCCCTGCCCCTGGAACCTTAAAGATGGTCACTCTTCCAGCTTCCAAACCCTGCCCTTTTCTTTCAGAACATTTTCCACAGTGGTGATGGCCACATTCATGTGGGTCTCTGCGTTTGCTGCGATCTTTCCCTCTCTCCTAGAAGCTCCAGAGGGCCATGTCAGTCTCACTTACCCCTGAATGCGCAGTTCCTGGTGGGCAGTTGGTATATAGCAGGCAGTCAGTGAATATTTGTTGAAGGGGAAGGGCCTGAGAGAGCAGAGACATGGGGAAACAAGGGGAGGGAGAAGAAACCACCATGAGATTTCATTTAACTTGAGTTTTTTTATTGAAGAGGAATAAGCCATTAGAATTGACTGAGTCTCTTGATCCTTCCAGCTACCGGGGATATAGCAATGAAGAGCTCTCAGCTGTTAGTGTCAGAGAACTGATTGAGAATCAGGCTTGGGGGCCAGGCGCGGTGGCTTACGCCTGTTATCCCAGCACTAGGGAGGCCGAGGTGGGTGGATTGCCTGAGCTCACAGGTTCGAGACCAGCCTGAGCCAGAGTGAGACCTCGTCTCTAAAAATAGCTGGGCCTTGTGGCTGGCACCTGTAGTCCCAGCTATTTGGGAGGCTGAGGCAAGAGAATCACTTGAGCCCAAGAGTTTGAGGTTGCTGTGAGCTTTGATGCCGTGGCATTCTACTGAGGATGACAAAGTGAAACTCTGTTGTAAAAGAAAAGAAAAGGCTTGGAGCTGGGCGTGGTGGCTTACACCTGTAATTCTAGTACATTAGGAGGCTGAGGTGGGAGGATTGCCTGAGGCCAGGAGTTTAAGACCAGCCTAGGTAATAGCAAAGCCCATCTCTACAAAAAATAGGAAAATTAGTTAGGCGTGGTCCTAGCTACTCAGGAAGCTGAGGTTGGGGAGGGAGGAATCACTTAAGCCCAAAAGTTTGAGGTTGCTATGAGCTAGACTGAGGCCATGACACTCTACTCAGATTGACAGAGTCAGACTGTCTCCAAAAAAAACACAAAAACCAGCTTTGAACAATAAATCTATTATCTCATGTAACAAGAAACCCCAAAGTAGGGTGGCTGCAGGTTAGTATAAGCCCTACCCTCAGAACAGGGCCCCCATAGTTGTGGGCAGCTGGAGGTGTCACTTGCATATGGTAATGTCCTACAAAAAGGGCGTTAGTTCCCTCCTGTGTGGCCCTTTAGGAGTAAGGCAGTCTTTCTCAGGCCATAAGCCCTGTCCTAATCCAGGAAACTCAAAATGAGCCTCCAGACCAGTACTGTCAGTCTCATCTGGAAGCTTCTTAGAAGTGATCTTTAAGGGATAAATAGTTGAACTTAACTTGGGGCTTTCCTGAGAGAATTGAGGACACTGATGGGGCACTGGTGGAGTTGAGCCATTGCTGTAAATGAGAGATTTCCATCCACTGCCTTTAACCAGGGCCAGGAAGTGGATAAAGCTTAGAGTCCTGTGATGAGATGCAGAAGTCGCCAGGCAGCCTGCTGACTGGCTATGCACTGCTTGACCCTCCCACTTCTACTGTCTCTTTCCTGCTAGCTACCAGAGATTCACTGACTGTTACAAGCACTTCTACCAGTTGCAGCCTGAGATGACACAGCGAATCTATGACAAGTTTATAACTCAGTTGCAGACATCTATTCGGGTGAGTAGCAAGAAGCCCCGCAGGTACTGCTGATTTTGGTTTTGTCTCTAGTCAGTCCCCTGAGGGCAGTGACCCGACCCTCTGCCCCATATCCTCAGCCCCTAAAATTTCTTGACACCCAGCAGGCTACAGCATTAGTCATCCCTCCCCCTCCTTTTATTGTCCAGTATCATAATTACACATCTGTACATGTCTGCCACAATAGACTACAGACTTAGTGAGGGCAGGACGGGGTCTTACTCATCTTTGTACCTCCAGCTCTTGATGTGACACCTGGTACAGGGAAGGCATTTAATGAATTGTTTGATCAGTGGAACTGAATGCTACTGGGAATATTAAAAAGTATACAGTTCTATTCTTCTCTTTAAGTGACTATAATATCTCTATAGGGATAAACTTCCATGCTTCTACACCACAGGATGGTCCCATGGAGCATCAGCATGTACAGTGTCAGCAAAGGGCTCTGGGAGTGGGGTAGCAGCAGGGTTATAGCATTCACAGATGGCAAGGGAGGGGAGAGGCTTGCTGCAGGCTCTTTAAATGTCTCCCATTTTGGGTGGCGCCTGTAGCTTAAGTGGCTAAGGCACCAGCCACATATACCACAGCTGGCGGGTTCGAACTTGGCCCGGGCCTGCCAAACAACAATGACAGCTACAACTAAAAAATAGCTGGGTGTTGTAGTCTCAGCTACTTGGGAGGCTGAGGCAAGAGAATCACTTAAGCCCAGGAGTTGGAGGTTGCTGTGAGCTGTGATGCCACGGCACTCTATCCAGGGCTATAGCTTGAGGCTCTGTCTCCAAAAAAAAAAAAAGTCTCCCATTTTGTATTTTATCTTCTTAATTATGAAAGCCATATGTTGTAGGAAAGTGGGAATGTTGTAGGAAAGTTGGGGAAAGTACAAAGATACAAAATAGAAATTAGCCAAAATCCTACTAGGTGCTGTTAGCATTTTAATGTATTTTCACTATGGGTTTGTCTAGTATATCACAACTCTTTCCTCCTTTCTCTTCAGGAGGAAGTCTCAGAAATCAAAGAGGAAGGGAACCTGGAAGCTGTCTTGAATGCCTTGGATAAAATTGTGGAAGAAGGCAAAGCCCGAAAGGAACCAGCCTGGTGAGCATGGGGGTGGGGAGGTGAAGGCGTGGTGGGAGGTGCATAGGAAAGTAGCAGCAATTCAGCTTCTTGAAGGAGACTTTAAGACTGACTTATATCCATGAGACTCTGTGCTCATGGCCCCTGAGAGAACCCTTTGACAGGGATAAGTAGAGAGCACAGATACTGAATAGTAACCAGGAACACTTGAAATACAGGGTGCTCTCTGGGGGAGGAGAGCCCCAGGGTGAGCACATATTGTCCACAGGTTCAGGGAGGGTAGTGGTTTGAGAGCAGACTGAGGAAGTTCTCTTAGGGGAGCTCACTTGAGGACCTGTTGGGCCTGTGAGAGAGAGGAAAGGCTGCAGGGTGTGGGAAGGGATAGAACTGCCATGGTTGGAATTGTGTAGATTAGGATCATTTGTTTATTCAACAGATGTTTAGGGAGCTATGCTTGATACTGTTTTAGATACCAGAGATTCAGCATGAACATATAGATAATGGCGTCTGCTCTCCTGGAGCTGACATTCTAGTGGGCAGCCTGGCTGCCTAGTGTATCAAGTGTAAATAGAGAAGCAGGGCCTGGAGAGAATGGAGGGCATTCAGACCACAGCGGCCTGAGCCCCTGCCTTCCACAACCCTCTCTCCCTCAGTGCAATCCTAGGCCACATGGAGTAGGTATTTTTTTTGTACCTCCAATTTTTTTTTTTTTTTTTGAGACAGGGTCTCAAACTGTCACCCTGGGTAGAGTATCATGGTGTCATAGGTCACAGCAACCTCAAACTCCTGGGCTCAAGCAATTCTCCTGCCTCAGCCTACCAAGTAGCTGGGACTACTGGTGCCCACCATAACGCCCAGCTATTGTTTTGATTGCAACTGTCACTGCTATTTAGCAGGCCTGGGCTGGGCTCGAACCCACCATCCTTGGTGCATGTGGCTGGCACCCTACTCACTGAGCTACAGACACTGAGCCTGTATCTCCATTTTTTTTTTTTTTTTTTTTTTTTTTTGAGACAGAGCCTCAAGAGGTCCTGGGTAGAGTGCTGTGGCATCCCAGCTCACAGCAACCTTCAACTCTTGGGCTCAAGCAATTCTCCTGCCTCCACCTCCCAAGTAGCTGGGACTATAGGAGCATAATGCCCTGCTATTTTTTTGGTTGCAGCTGTCTTGTTGTTTGGCAGGCCAGGGCTGGATTTGAACCTGTCAGCTCAGGTGTTTGTGGTTGGCACCTTAGCCTCTTGAGCCACAGGTGCCGAGCCAACCTCCATTTTTTTTTATGGCTTGTGACTTTAATACTTAAGAGAATTAAGTTTTGGCTTGTCATGGTGGCTCATGCCTATAATCCCACCACTCTGGGAGACTGAGGCAGGTGGATTACCTGAGCTCACAGGTTCGAAACCAGCCTAAACTAGAATGAGACCCCCACCTATATGAATAGCCAGGTGTTGGGCAGCGCCTGTGGCTCAGTGAGTAGGGTGCTGGCCCCATATACCGAGGGTGGCGGGTTCAAACTCAGCCCCGGCCAAACTGCAACAAAAAATAGCCTGGCATTGGGGTGGACACCTGTAGTCCCAAGCTACTTGGGAGGCTGAGGCAAGAGAATCACCTAAACATAGGAGTTGGAGGTTGCTGTGAGCTGTAATGCCACAGCACTCTACCTAGGGCGACATAATGAGACTCTGTGTCAAAAAACAAAAAATAGCTGGGTGTTGTGGCTGGCACCTGTAATCCCAACTACTTGGGAGGCTGACGCAGAGAATCGCTTGATTCCAGGAGTCTCCAGGAGTCTATGGTTGCTGTGAGCTCTGATGCCACAGCACTCTACCAGGGGTGACAAGGTGAGACTTGGTCTCAAAAAAAAAAAAAAAAGAATTAAGTTTTATAGCTGAAAAAGAATTTTTAAAAGAACCTACTATGGCTTTTAACACCCCACCCCCTAGTAATCTTATTTCTTTGGCTCTGTCTTTCTTTATACTCCCACATTAGCCAACACTTACCAGGGCCTCCCAGCTACCCCTGATCTTTCCAGCTCACAGTCTGATGGAGTGGATGTACCAGGAAGGCACACAGTCACAAGGACAGAGGCAGGGGCTTAACAGTCACCTCTAGAGTGTTCTAGATGAGGAGAATGTGGGGTACAGTCTGAAAGGCTAAGATAGGAGCTGAAGTCAGAAGTGGGAGAGATGTACCCCTTGGCCCTGAAGCTGAGGGACAGGAAGTTGAGCATTCCATCAGAAACAAGTTCTTGGGAGGTGAGAGGGACTGCAGGAGAAGCCTTAGAAGCCAGCCCAACTTGGGACTGGAGGTGAGAATGTCACTAATTGGGCTGGGAAGGAGAATCCTCTCCCACATATCTTACCCCCCATCCTTTGTGTTCTGTGTGGCTCTCTAGGCGCCCCAGTGGGATTCCGGAGAAGGACCTGCACAGCACCATCGCGCCCTACTTCTTGCAGCAACGGGATACCCTGCAGCGGTGTGTGCAGAAACAGGAGGCTGAGAACCGGCAGCTTGCAGATGCCATCCTGGCTGGGCGCAAGCAAGTGGAGGAGCTGCAGCACCAGATCCAGGCCCGGCAGGAGGTCTGGCAGGTAAATGTATCAGCTCTATGTACCTGCTTTCTCTTCTTTTCTAATAGGCCTTCTGAGACGCCCAAATTGGTAGCTTCTTCCATTCCAACATAAGGATCCCCATAAGGAGTTGGAGAGTCTGCTGCTGTAGAACAGCCGCTCATTACCTCTCTTTGGATGTGTGCGGTAGTCTCTTTGCTGACTTCAGCAGATGGGCTTCCTTACATCCTCTCCTCCCCCTGGGCACGCCTGCTCTTGCTAAAGTCCAGCCACAGGCTTGCATTCCTTTGAGGAAGCAGGTGACGATAACACAGACCTAGAGAGGACAGTGACTGGCCCGAAGTAACAGCTCCTCCACACCAGAGTTGGAGATAGACCCTCTGCATCCAGTAGCCATTCTACTATTTCATGTAATTGTTGCCCAATATACTATTTAAAATGTGTACATTAGAATGACTTCTAGAGCCTTCACCACATCTAAAACATACCCTCCATGTAATAAATGTGAGTCCCTCAAAGGAGGATATGTTTTCAGTGTGAACTTAATCTTTGTAAGTGCGACAAGTGCAGTGCTTACACCTGTTATCCCACCACTCAGGAAGGCAAAGGAGGACAGATTGCTTGGGCTTAGGAGTTTGAAGCCAGCCTGAGCAAGAGTGAGACCCCATCGCTACTAAAAATAGAAAAACTAAGGCAAGAGGATCACTTAAGCCCAAGAGTTTGAGGTTGCTATGAGCTATGATGACGCCATGACACTCTACCTAGGGCCAAAGAGTAAGACTCTGTCTCAAGAATCTTTTTCTTTTTCTTGTAATAAAATAATTATTTTAATGAAGTATTTGAAATAATTTTAAACATCTGATCAATATATTATATGCAAATATGAGAGTATGCTGCACTTAACAAAAAAATAAGTCTAAGCATTTAAATATACAAAAACAGGGTGGCGCCTGTGGCCTCAGTGAGGAGGGCACCGGCCCCATATACCAAGGGTGATGAGTTCAAACCTAGCCCGGGCCAAACAGCAACAAAAAAATAGCCAGGTGTTGTGGCAGGCGCCTGTTGTCCCAGCTACTAGGGAGGCTGAGGCAAGAGAATTGCCTAAGCCCAAGAGCTGGAGGTTGCTGGGAGCTATAACTCCACAGCATTCTACTGAGGGCAACAAAGTGAGACTCTGTCTCTTAAAAAAAAAAAAAAAAAAGGTTCAGTGCCTGTACGTCAAGCGGCTAAAGAGCCAGCCACATATACCAGAGCTGGCAGATTCAAATCCAGCCCAGACCTGCCAAATAACAATGACAAGTACAACCAAAAAATAGTGGGGCATTGTGGCAGGCACCTGTAGTCCTAGCTCCTTGGGAGGCTGAGGCATAAGAATTGCTTAAGCCCAAGAGTTGGTGGTTGCTGTGAGCTGTGATGCCACAGCACTCTACCCAGGGCAACAGCTTGAGGCTCTTGTTAAAGTACTCTCAACACAGACATAATTTATAGCATTTTACATAGTAACGTGCTGAAAACAAAATATGTGGCCCATTTAAAATTTACTATATGGCCTTAACAGTCCCAATGAGAAGTACAGGATGAAGAGTAACATACTTGAGGTGGTTTTCTTCCTCCTGAATTCTTTTTCTAAAAAGCCCAGCATTTCCCACTTTTTAAAATCTTTTTGAAGGGTTTAATTATTCTTTCTGCATGTTAATCTTACTTACTTTTTACCAAGTTTATTCTACATAGGTGGAAATTTTTTTAAAAGGTTTGCTTTGCCTATCAGTTTCATCCACAGATGAATATATATAACATGCTTCTCATATTTAAAGCCAAGATCCCCAAGGGTGAGATACTGATGTGACCTTTTAAGTGCAGAATCCAAAATGGAGTCATGTTGTTAAAATTTTAATCATTGATTAGGATTTTTTAATGCACCACGATGCTTAAAACTTAGACTAAGATATGAGAAAAGAACTACTAAAACCATCTTTCTTGAGATTTAAAACAAAAATAAAGAATAACTTCTTCCTTTTGAAATACTATAATTTGAAGATGTTTAGACCACACCTATAGTCCAAGCTTCTTGAGAGGTTGAGACCAAGAGTTCAAGTATATAGCCCAGGCAATACAGCCCTTTAAAAGTGGCCCAAAGTCACTCATGACTAGTGAAGAGGTTGATCAAGCTGAATGACACAGGAAGTAGGTATGGCTGCAAAGTGACAAGAAGGATTTTCTTTTTTGGGGGGGCGGGGGGGACAGAGTCTATGTCGCCCTCAGTAGAGTGATGTGGCATCACAGATCATGGCAACCTCAAGCTCTTGAGCTCTTGGGCTTAAGGTATTCTCTTACCTCAGCCTCTCAATTAGGTGGGACTACAGGCGCCCACCATAGCGCCCAGATATTTTTTGTTGTTGTTGTCATAGTTGTCATTGTTTATCAGGCCCAGGCCAGGTTTGAACCTACCAGCCTTGGTGTATGTGGCCGGCCGCCCTAGCCACTGAGCTACAGGCACCGAGCCCTTTTTTTCTTTATTTGAGACAGAGTCTCACTCTGTCATTCTGGGTAGAGTGCTTTGTGTCATAGCTCACAGCAACTTCAAACTCTTGAGCTTCAGCAATTCTCTTGCCTCAGCCTCCCAAGCAGCTGGGGCTACAGGCACCTTCCACCATGCCCAGTTAGTTTTTCTATTTTTTTTTTTTTTTTTTTTTTTTTTAAGTAGAGATGGGGGTCTTGCTCTTGCTCAGGCTGGTCTGGAACTCCTGACCTCAAGCAGTCAAACCTGTCTTGGCTTCTGAGAGTGCTAGGATTAGAGGTATGAGCAACCACACCTAGCCAAGGATTTTTTTCTTTTTTTAAGACAGAGTCTTATTTTGTTGCCCTCGGTAGAGTGCCATGGTGTCATAGCTCACAGCAACCTCAAACTCTTGGGCTCAAGCAATCTTCTTGCCTCAGCCTCCCAAATAGCTGTGACTACAGGTGCCCTCCACAATGCCCAGCTATTTTTTTAGAGACAGGGTGTTGCTCTTGCTCGGGCTGGTCTCAAACTCCTGAGTTCAGGCAGTCTATCTGCCTTGGCCTCCCAAAGTGCTAGGAGTACAGGCGTGAGCCACTGCCCCTGGCCTTAAGAAGGATTTGAGGTGTGGTTCCAAGAGGTTTCTAGTAGGCCTTAAGGGAACCTATTGGGTTCTATCTAGCATTTACTTTTTTTTTTGAAGACATCAGTCTCACTATATCACCCTTGGTAGAGTGCTGTGGAGTCACAGCTCACAGCAATCTCAAACTCTTGGGCTTAACGATTCTCTTGCCTCAGTCTCCCAAGTACCTGGTACTATAGGCGCCTGCCATGACGCCCAGCTATTTTTTGTTGCAGTTGTCATTGTTGTTTAGCTGGCCCAGGCCAGTTTTGAACCCGCTAGCCTTGATGTATGTGGCTGGCGCCGTAACCACTGTGCTATGGGCACCAAGCCTCAAGCAATTTTCTTGCCTCAGCCTCCCAAGTAGCTGGGACTACAGGTGCCCGCCTCTGCAATTTTTAGAGACGAGGTATCACTCTTGCTTAGGCTGGTCTAAAATCTGTGAGCTCAGGCCATCCACCCGCCTCAGCCTCCCAAGTGCTGAGATTATAGGTGTGAGCCACTGTGCCCAGCCTTTATCTAACATTACATGTCCAGCTTGTATCTACGTAGAGCCACTTGACAGCCCTGGGGTAGAACCTCATGTTCTTGAACTGGGCAGGGCCAAAAATCTGTGGTTCCTGGACCCTCCTGGTCTTCTCTTTCCAAGGCCAGTTATCTGTAGCCTGAAAAGGCCTTGCCCACCCCCACAAAGGCCTCAAACCCTGGGACGGCAGCAGCAAGTGGAAGGCTGACAACCTGTTCTGCTCCTTCTTGTCCCCACTCCCTCCAGTCTCCCCAGGTCAGACTTTTTTTGTTGTTGTTGCAGTTTGGCCGAGGCCAGGTTTTAACCCACCACCCTCAGTATATGGGGCTAGTACCCTACCCACTGAGCCATAGGTGCTACCTTTCCCAGGTCAGATTAGTCTAGGGGACTAGACAGCAGGTATGAGGGTAGGAGTGACCAAGGCCCTTTACCTGATGCTGTCCTGTCAGAGTTAAGTCTAAGGCACTCCTGGGGCCACCCTGCCAAGTCTGCAGGCAACGCCATTGCTTCACGTTGCAATTTCATCACAGGCCCAAATCACTTCTGTTTTTGGGCCCTGTCTTCCAAATGGTCAAATAACAATTGCCAAGGGGCACAATTTGTGACACTCAGTGCTTCTATTTTAAGAGGGGGAATAAAGCTGCCTGCTTTTACAGCCATACCTCATCCATTCTGGCTGCAGGTCCCCACATTGCCAGAAGTGGGTCTGCTGGGTTGAGTATCTAGTGCTGAGCCCTGTGTGGCAGCTGCAAAGAAGGCCTTTGGTGAAGATGGGCCCAGCTTAAGGGAGGCTTAGCCTAGGTGGTCATAGAATCCAGCCTGCCACAAACACCTGCTGAATGGTGAGGACTTTTTTTTTTTTTTTAAATCAGAGACAGAGTCTCACTCTAGCCCTCGGTAGAGTGCTGTGGCATCACAGCTCACAGCTACCTCCAGCTCCTGGGCTTTGGCTATTCTCTTGCCTCAGCCTCCCAAGTAGCTGGGACTATAGGTGCCCACCACAATGCCCAGCTTTTTTATTTATTCATTTTTTGCAGTTTGGCCAGGGCCGGGTTTGAACCTGCCACCCCCAGTATATGGGCCCAATGAGCCACATGTACTGCCCAAATGGTGGGAACTTTCTAATGTGCCTTCATCCTAATGAGCCCTGCAGGACCAATGAGTGAGCCACAGACCCCATCCATATCATCCTGGAGGAAACCTAGGCCTAGAGTCAAGGACAGTGAAGGCAAAGGATTTGGGTTTTCTCACATCCTGACTTGTCTGTTCTCTCCTGTTGGTTTCAGGCTTTACACAGAGAACAGAGGGAGCTGCTGGCTGTGCTGAGAGAGCCTGAGTGAGGAGATGGCTGGGCCCAGAAGCAGAGGGCAGTCAAGGTTGAGGGCAAGGCCTGTGGTGCAGCATGCTGAGCCTGGGCAAGCAGCCTCTGAGGATAGCTGAAATGGTGCCCAGTCCTTAAGCTGTGTTAGAACTTTGCAGAGGACCAGGCTGTAGCAAGCCCCACTGCCACTGTGCCTTTGGGGCTCCCTGAGGGTTGGTCTCACTCCCACCTCCTGATTCTCTCTGATTTTAATAACTGTAGGATTCTTGGCCCAGCTCCCACCCTGGGAGTCGAGCACTCTGCTTTCTTTCCTCTTGGTTTGGGTCAGTTCTGCCACCCCTTCCTGCTGGTTCCTGAGTCCTCCCAGTAATGGGCAGGGAGAATCTGTTTTCAATCTGCACTGATTGCCCCTTTGCTGGCCAGCCCAAGGGCTGGTACCATATTCTCCCCACATGCATAAATAAACTTCCTCCTATACACTGTAATCTGTGAGGTACTTCTGCTCCTGGGCCATTCTGGGGCCAAGATCCGCTGCCAAGCTTCCAGACTCTGGCTTCAGTCAGGGCCTCCAGGTGATGGGGGATGGGGTGAGCAGGGGCTGTGTTTGACCATCATGTGCAAAGGGCAGCAGAACCCCTCTGTACAGAAACAGGACCTCCGAGTTCCTTGTGGCCAGGATGAGCTGCCAAGGTGGTGTCCCTCTATCCAGTCTAATCCACACTGTTGTGCCTGTTTGGCATGTTTCTGAGAAAGTGCCCATGGTGGGCCTCACTTGCTGTTTGTACATGGCAAGGGTAGCCTTTGAGAAGAGCTGCCACTTTGTCCTCTTGCTGCTTCTGCCTCACTATTCTCTAGCCAGGACATGCCAAAGGCAGGATGGGTGCTTCCCAGAACAGAGAGGAAAAGAAGCTGGGGACAGATGGGGCAAAACTTTTCTATGGTGAGGGCCTCACCCTAACTCCTTGGGGAGAGGTTTGGTTGGTTCTGACTAAGGCACTGGAGACAGACAGGAAGACATGGGTGACCCCTGCTTGCCATCCCTTCCCTCACAAACTGAGTGCAGGCTCTGTCTGTCCGCCTCTACATTATGAGCTGCAAAGATCAGGCATCCAGATGCTGCCCTTGTGCCTAGCCCCTTGAGTGCTTTGTGTATTTGTCAGGGGGGCCCACAGTCTTGAGCCCTGGTGGGCAGGTGGCTATGTGAGGACACAAGTCAGACAGGGAAAGGTGCCAGGACAACCTCCCTTCCTTCTCCAGACTGACCTGAGGCATTGTTGACTCTTAGGTGTGGGGCATGGTTTTTCAGTCTGGGATGTTCTGTCACATAAATTATAGGCCTTCCTGTCATGGGGCCACTAGGGGAGGACAGGTTACTGCAAGGACAAGGGGTCCTGAGGGTCAGGATCCTAAAGGTCTGCTCCACCCTCCTGCCCTCACAGGCCTTGCCTCTCTGCCCCAGTGCCGTGCCTCCCTGGCCTGTGCCCTGCATACCTGGCAGTCAAAGCCACCTGGCCTGCCCCACAGATGGAGACACTGTCCTTATCTCTAGTTCCATCTTTTGCCTCATGGCCCTGTGCTGCCCTAACCCTTTCACTGTCTTAATGTACAGGGCCTGAATAGTCAGCTGCCCCCACACTGGCTGCCTCTGCTATCTGGCTGGGTGAATGAGGGCACTGCCAGGCGCTCCCTCCCTGGGCCATGGCTCCTGCCCATGGGGCTGACAGTAGAAATCATCGTCTGGGAGAGAACTGGAGCCAAGTTCTGCTCAAATCTATTTTAGACTCCGAGTCCCCCTTTCTCTATAGACTTCCCCTAGAGCCCACTAGTATACAGCCAGGCTGGGGGTCTCCAAGAAAGAGTGAGTCAGGGTGGGGAGGGGCTGGGGCAATGTTGAGAGCTGGGCAGTGTCCAACAGGGGCCTATCTCAGGGCCCCTACCCAGGCAGCCACAGCTCTCGACCACAACATCCTCTGGGGTTTGGCCTACAGAACTGTGGCGGATGACCCCCAAATAGCCCTGGCAGATTCCTGGGATCCGCCCACAAGATGGTCCAGCGCCCCATCCCCACCCCCACTTCTAGGCACAGCCGGGAGGGTATAAACAGGCTGGAGGCTGGAGGAGCAGACAGCAGTCCTGAGCAGCAGCAGCCTGACGCAGCCACTAACAAACCATGAGGTCTCTCACCCTCCTCACCCTGCTGGCCCTGGCCATGCTTTGCCTCACTGGACAAGCAGGTGAGTGTCCCCTCTACTAGGGTGTCTCTCACTAGGGGCTGTTAGGGGAAAGTGCCATGGCCCCACCTCTTCCTCCTCCTGGCAGTCCCTTCCTGCAGGCTCAGTCTATTTGCCCCCAGCTCCATCCCTAGAGAGGAGGGAAAAGCAAGCTGCCAGAGAGGCAAGGAAGGGAAGATGAGGGCCCTACCTCTGGCCTGAGCATAAGTAAACCAGCTCCCTTTACTTTGCAGATGGGAAGCCCAGCAGTGCAGAGTCTGATAAAGGTGCAGGTATGAGCATTGGCCTAGGAAGCTCTCAGCCCCAACTCTCTCACCCTGGTTCCAGTCAGTTCCCTTTCCCTACTCCTGGCACCTCCTGTCTGCTGTTGGAAGGTGGTCCTGCTCCTCACCTGACCGCTGCCCCTTTGCTCCACAGCTTTCATGTCCAAGCGGGAAGGCAGTGAGGTGATAAGGAGACCCAAGCGCTACCTGCATCACTGGCTGGGGTGAGAGCAAGGGAGGTGCTGGCCAGCGCCCTGCATTTCCAGGACAGGCTGGGAAGAGTCACAACAAGGAGTGGCCTCTATTGGCTAGGGGGCAGGGCTATAGACAGTCCTCATTGGTTGGGACCCTGGAGCCCCATATGTGTGGCAGGGGAGGGGAACATTTTGCATAGGGGCTGATGCCATTTTGTTGGGTATCTCAGAGCTCCAGTCCCCTACCCGGATCCCCTGGAGCCCAAGAGAGAAGTGTGTGAGCTCAACCCGGACTGTGACGAGCTGGCTGACCATATTGGCTTCCAGGAGGCCTACCGTCGCTTCTATGGCACAGCCTAGGCCATCCAGCCTGCTGGCCCAGCTGGCAACCCCAACTCTACCTCCTCTCCAGTCTCCATCCTCTCCCTTTGCCCTGACCTCCCTGCCCTACAAGTTGTGGGGTCCCCATCATCCCAGCTGCTCCAGAATAAAACTCCAGAAGAAGAATTGGTAGCCCATGATCTGTCCTGCCTGTGGAGAGTAGGAGGGATGTGTTGGAAGGATGAGGGTGCAGAAGTTTTACATTTAGTCCCAGAAAGTGTTTCCCAAAGGCTGTTATTTATTTGTGCCTGCCTTATTCCAGCAGGCATAGAAGGTAGCTTCATAAGGTTGAAGTGTGGTCCCCCCAGCCAGCCTACCACTCTCCTCCTACCTCATCTACTGTGCTATCAATGACACACCTAGATGGTCCCAGTGCCCAAATGCCTGGACACCTTAAGTACATAGTCATAACCAGGACAGACAGACTCACCTCTATGACAAATAGCTGTGGACAACTGGGCACTACCTGTTTGGGGGTTAACTGCACTAGCGTGGGCCTGGGTTAATCACATTAGTGCTTCTCTGAGCTTGAGGAGAGACTTCAGAAGCACCAGACATGGGCCAGATAAGAGGTCCCGACATTTCCCCACCCCAGACTCTGACAGGGCCTGGGCACAGCCACAGCCTGGACACACACCTACCCTCTCAGGCCCTCAACACTTCCCCATTCCCAACAAGAGCCCCTCCTGGTCCCTTTCACTCTCTGCTAGTCCTCCCCCACACCAAGCCCCCAACAACCCATTTCTCCACTACCCTCTGTCCTTAGCCACTTCTAGTTCCAGGCTGAGATGTGACTCTATCTCTCAGGCCCAGGTCTGGGCTCCCCCCCAGCACAGGGGCCTGGCCTCTGCCTTCCTCCAGGACAAGGTCAGGGATGGGTCCTCACTGTTGTTTGGCCTGGGGGTCCCCCTCCAGTGGGCTGCCCTGCAGCAGAGGGCATGTACCAGGGGCCTGCAGCAGGGAGGCTGTGAAAGCAGCAATGATGAGCAGGTTTCCAGCCACTGCCAAGCTCAGTGTGGCCACTGTGCCTGCCAGGTCCAGCGGGGGTTCTTGTGCGGCCAGCCAGGTTTGACGAGACCCCATGTCAGCCAGCACAGCTTCCAGCTGAAAGTGGGTGCCCAGCACTGCACAGATGTGAAACAGCTGGTGGCTATGGCCTGTGGGGAGGAAGGCAGATCAGGGCATGTTCTATCCCATCCTCTGGGCCTGCTACTCCTATAAATTGGTAGTAAGGGGAACCCTGGCTCCCAGGGTTACTGGTAGGAGCCAGTGGGGCGGGTGTGCTTGAAGCCCCAGATACATGCTACAAGAACGGTGGCTGATGGGCCTGGACCCTTCCAGCCATGCTTTCTAGTGACAGCAAGCCAGGGTAGCCTTCGCGTTTTTTGCTTCCACCCTCATTACTCAGCTCCCTGCGCTGGAAAGCTTTGTCTCCCAGGCGGTGCCTATGGCTCAGTGGATAGGGTGCAGGCCCCAGCCAAACTGCAACAAAAAAATAGCCGGGCAGTGTGGCGGGCCCTGTAGTCCCAGCTACTTGGGAGGCTGAGGCAAGAGAATCGCCTAAGCCCAGGAGTCGGAGGTTGCTGTAAGCTGTGTGACACCATGGCACTCTACTGAGGGCGATAAAGTGAGACTGTCTCTACAAAAAAAAAAAAAAAATTTTGTGTCTCCCGCCCTACGGGCCAAGTCACTGCTCTCACCAATGTAGTCAAAGCGTCCTGGTGCTATTCGCTCGGGGAGGTGAGAAGCGAAGAAGAAGCCGGTGAGCAGCGCGCAGAAGAGGTGGTAGCCATGGCTGCTGCTCAGCGCCTCCTGGCCACAGCTGTGGCTCCTGTCCCAGCACAGCCGGAGCTGGCAAAGGACAAACGGGCTGGGGGGAGGGCTCGGGAGGGCAGCCGAGGAAGATCAGGGACCTGGCCGGGCTGTGAAGGGAGCGCGGCCAGAATGGGGTGGGGGCGGGGCGGCCTTACGCGGTAGAAGAGCGGCAAGTTGTCGAACAGGAAGGGGTAGGCAA
Organism: Loris lydekkerianus; assembly: GCA_963574355.1. Taxonomy (NCBI): domain Eukaryota; kingdom Metazoa; phylum Chordata; class Mammalia; order Primates; family Lorisidae; genus Loris; species Loris lydekkerianus. Next base: position 16,638 of record CAUYPK010029262.1, read on the forward strand.
AGGCTGCAGTTCGCAGGACCTTACTGAACCCGGGGTTTTCCAGCTCTGGGAAGCTGGGAGGCGGGAGAGAAAGACTGGTCACCATCCCTGCTCTCGAGTAGGTGCCAGAGAAGGGCAAGGGGACCTGGGACCCGGAGGAAGTGTCTGTGCAGCTTAGCTAAGATCCCTGAGGCACACGGCCCCTCTGAATGGCCGCATCAGTACGCGGGACAGAGACAGCGGGGACGGTGCTGGCGCCCAGAGTTAGGCGGTGAGCCCGCCATACCCGGCCCGGCTGTCACTAACTTGTTCCAGAGAGCGAGGCGTGTGCCCTCCTGGACCCCCGGCCCCGGCCCCTGAGGACGCACCGGGAGTAGCAGGAGAGGCCGGTGCACAGGAGGGAGTTGAGTGCGGCAGCGGGCACGAAGAGCTGGTGCAGGCGGCCGTGCAGCCAGGAGGCCGGCATGGAGTAGGCGGCGTAGGGGAAGGCGCAGCCTGCGGGAGGACGGACGGGAGCTGAGTGGGCTCCACGCCCCACTCGGCCCCGCGGTCTGCCGGCTCATCCAAGCTGTAGAGGCTGAGTGCGCCGGCTCACCCAAGCTGTAGAGGCTGAGTGCGCCGTAGTCCAGGAAGAAGCAAATGTGGCGTGCGCGCGGCGACATGGCGCTGAAGGTGTGCGCGCAGCACGAAGCGAAGGGGTAGAGGCAGGCAGGCAGCAGGAAGATGAGCAGCGGCCTCTGAAAGGGCTCCGCGCCCCGCGACAGGCCCAGCAGGCGCCACAGGAAATACCTGCAGCGGGCACGCGTTCAGGTCCCCGGGATGCCCTCTGGGCGCCCGGTGTGGCCCTGGCAGACCTCCCCTCACCAGGTAGGCAGGAAGTGCGTCCAGATGTTGACCGTCTCGTTGGTCATCTGGAAAGAGCTGAGGACACAGTCCAGGGCCGAGCTGGTGGGGCGGCGGTACCCAGACACGATGCCATCTTCCCAGAATACCTGGGGCAGTGGTGGGAGGGGAGCAGGGAAGTTACTTTGCGGGGACCCTCCCCTCCACGCCATCTTTGTGGCCCCAAAGCCAATCTGAATGCTACCCCGTCTTACCACAGGTCCTAGTACCCACAGAGCAGTGAGAAACAAGAGGCAGAATAAGGACAAATAGGACTGGGGGACACAGGACACTAGGGAAGGGACTGAGTGGAAGGGCTCTCAGTTCTAGGAAGGGGCCATGTGCCAGCCCTCAGAGCAGAGAGAAGAGCTAGCTGGAGGGCTGCTCAGTGGCTAAGGGAGAAGAACCTGGGTCTCACCCTGGGGACCTGGTGGACTTGAAGGAGCTCGGGCAGCTTGAGACTGAGCATGGTGGCCCAGAATCTCCACGTTGACCTAAAGACGGGGTGTGGGGGGGATCAGACCTCTGCCTCAGCCACAGGCCCCTTTTCACCCAGCTTGAGGCTGCCAGACCACTGAGCCCTGGGGCCCCTTTATTCAGGCCTCCCCAGTCACATCATGTCACCCCCACCCCATGTTAACCTGGAGGCATTCAGTCCCCCACTAACAGGCCTGCAGCCCTGGGTGAATGGATGGTTCCCCAGTTAGTACCTCAAGCCCACCCACCCCCAGAAGGCCAGCAGAGCCCAGGCCTCCCACCCCACCAGAAAGCATTGGAGACTATAGTGCCCAGCCCAGCAACAGAAAACTCCTGGGTCTCCAGAATTCCTGACAAGCCTGATACCATCAGAAGGCGCAAGGAATTCAGGGATGCTTGGCTCTTCTCTGAGGACTACACTTGTGCCTGGGTAGCATTTGGGATTCCTGCCCCTCCTGAGCCCCGTGCCCCTCAGCCCCAGACCTGTGTGCTGCCTCCGGGTGGCCGGCTCTGCTGCCCCACCTGCCTCTCCAGCCACCGCACCCAGCACATTCCTTGGCACAAGCAGAGGGGCTGGACCAGCGGGGGGGGGGGAGGGGGAGTAAGAACTCAAGGCACAATCCCAGCCAAACTTCCAGTTACTCTGCAGCCCGCCCCATTCCCGCCACCAGCTCAGCTTTACTGTCCCACTGCCTGTTTTTGCCACACACACTGCACCCCTGTCCTTCAAGCTTGGGGGCCCTCTGGCCCTGAGGCTGGGTGCTGAGAACCCTGCTGGGCACAAGGCAAACTTGGCCCCTTATTTCTTAAAGATGAGGACCTCCTAGGTACTCTGCTGCCCCCTTCCAGGAGTGAGTGGAGCTGCCCATCTCGATGAGGGAGTACAATGGAGATGCTGGGCTCTGTGTCCTTTCAGCGTCCTTCCCTTAAATGGGTTTGGATCTCTGAGCAGAGTGGGGTGTGTGTAGCTGCAGGGCAAACAGGGGGCTGGAGCAGGCACTGTACCTTCTCTTTCCCCCAAGTGTATCACAGCCACAGGTGGGCTTCCTTACCCAGAGCTGGCAGGTGCTTCCAAGCTGGTGGGTCACCAGGCTGGGGGGCTCCACGGGAGGGCGGAGTCCCAGCTCCTGCCAGCTGGGCTGATGTTGGGAGAATGGCCTGGGCGGGGAGTGGGGAACACAAAGAGCCAGGAACAATCCCAGCCTTGTCCAGCCTCTAGGGAGCTGCACTGGGGTGGCCCAGCCCCATTAGCAGGCAGCTCACTCGGCCTCCTGCAAACAGCCAGCCTCTCCAGCATGACCCGATGTCCCTGTGCTGACAGGACAGGCTAGAGGCCCAAGCCAGAATGTGGCCCTAGTGCTGTGGTCATCCCTCACCTTAGAGCAGTGCATCCTGGCTCCAGGTTCTCCGAAGCGTCAAGGACAGCTCTGCCCTATGTATGTCACACAGGAATCTAAATCCCCATATTTTGGCTGGGTTTCAGAAGCCTCTGTGCTTTTCAGGGATCTGCCAAGCTTACTGCCCCAGTGACACAATCTGAGGGGCCAGTCCTTATAGGCACACATCTGAGAACCTAGGCTAAAGACTCTCCTCACCTCCCTGAGGATGCTGCTAAAGATAGCAAACTCATCTCCACAGCACTGTTGCTGGTAAAATACTTGCACCTTTGTAAAGGCACATCAGTTCCCAGGGCCCCTGGACTGGACATCTATCATGGAGCCACCCCGCAGGGCAACCAAACTGCCTAAGCATAGCTCTGTCCCATCTACTTCAAAGAAGCCCTCCCCAAATGCACTCCAGCAGACCAGCTTCTAGGTCCCACTCCTCCCAATGAGACTTCTGCACAGATACACAGGGAGACATAAGGGCTTGGGCAGGGGTCTTTATTAAAAAGTGATGCTTCAGTCTCAGTCTCTGCCGGGAACTAAGGGACCACCACTCCCCTGGATTTTCTTAGACTTGCTGTCTCAGAGGATGAAGCAGAAGCCAGTTCCCTCAAACCGCAGCTGGGAGCTGGGCCAGCACTGGGGTTAGGTGGAGCAGCAGAGCTGAGATTCCCCCAGCCCCCAACTACACCCCAGCCTGAGAGAGGAGCAAGGCAGCCCTGGCCAAAGCCTCCCTCAAGTAGCCCTGCTCTTGGCACGCCGTTCACTGCCCTGAGCTATTCATGATCTCTGCCCCAACATGTGCACCTGACACCCCACAGCCAGCCCCACAAACGGCCCTTCCAGGACAGAGGACCCCTGACGAAGCAGCTTCAAGGGGCCTCTCCTTCTGTTGCCCAGCAATGGCCAACCCGTCTCAGTAAGGGGTGGCCTCAAGCGGCACCCCTTTTCCTCACTGGCATCCCGCTCTGTCCAAGC
>CAUYPK010029264.1:0-47262 GCA_963574355.1 Loris lydekkerianus
TTTTTGTGTTTGTTTGGTGGGTTTTTTTTTTTTGTTTTTTTTTTAATAATAACCACCCCGGGTCGGTTTTGTGGGGGGTCGGGTTGGGTTTGTGGTTTTTGTGTTGGGGGGGGGGGGGGGGGGGGGGGGCCCCAGGCCCCATGAACTATCTCTGGGACTGAGCAGTGTCAGGGCAAGGACCAGGGCCCAGTCAGCTTCAAAGCTCCAGTGCCCCGTATTTTACCTGCTGTTTCTCCTCTTAATCTCCAGAGGCTTTGAAACCAGAAGATTTAGTTGCAAGCTTTGCCATCAACTAGTTTTGCGACCTTGGACAGTTCATTGAATCTCTGCGTCCTCAGATGTAAAAGGAGGATTAGTGTCCATTGATTAATTGCACAATCAGATGAGATTTTTGTAGCTGAAGTTAGAAGTTTTAAAGCACTGTGGCAATAGTGATAGCATAAGCATAAGGTCCCTCTGGTGGGACCTGGGTTAAAAGCCTTGAAAAATAGTTTCTTTGCATCTTCCAGTCGTTAGTGGCATAAATACATTGTCTTTGCCTTCATCACTGAAGCCAGCTTTTGTAGCTAACACTTAGCAAGGTTTAAGACTGGCTGTTTTGCCCCCATCTGCCATCTGGGCATCAGCTGATCCCTCTCCGTCTCACTTACCCAGTGACAGATAATGTCAGTAGCTGAGACGGTTGTGTGGGGTGGAGATGTGATCGTGTGCCCCTTCATGTTTGGGGTGCCGCAGCAGCAAGGAAGGAAGAGGGAGCAACTCTGTCAGCTAACCTAACAGCACAGCCGGTGGAGCACGGGGCCTGGGCAAAGCCCTGAACGGGTCATTTGTTTCTGTCTTCCTCAAAGCAACTCATGTGAAGAAAGGCAGGCAGGCAAATAAACACTGAAGATATTAAAATGTAACAAGAACATTTCTTAAAATCTATTTTTCTTTCCAAATGCGAAGCTGACACCTATTTGTGAAGAGAAATGGCTCTGTCTTTCTCACGGGAGACTCTGCTGAGGTGGTGCCCGTGACCGTGATTTCACACGTGGTGAGGCAGCTTTTACTGAACTGGCTTGAAGGAGCAAGGCAGTTACTCTGAATTTTTAACAGATGCCAACATGAAAATAAATTGTCCACGTGCCAAAGGAAGAATGTGTTTTGCTTTTGGGTGGCTTATAGAACCTTGGATATCTTAGTGGTATCCTGCAGTGCTATAGCTCTCTGCTAGCTGAAGAGGGGCCTTTGATGAAGAAATTTTTAAAGTCATGTGTAACTGGGTCTGTGCTCTCCTGCCTTAGCCTGGGCAAGCTCTTTCCGTTTGCTGTTTTCTCCTTTGTATTTAGGGTGAACGATGATTTGGGCTTTGTGCTTAACACATTTTTCCAGCAGGATTTGAAGTCTCCAATATTACATCACAGAATTTGTTGTGTCCCATCATGAAGAACAGAGCACACGTGGGAAGCTAAGATCCATGTTTCAGAATAGGTGCCTGTAGCACAGTGGTTAGGGTGCCGGCCACATACACCGGGGCTGGCGGGTTCGAACCTGGCCCGAGTGGGTGAACAGCAATGACAATTACAACAACAAAAAATAGTGAGTGTTGTGCTGGGCGCCTGTAGTCCCAGCTACTTGGGAGGCTGAGGCAAAAGAATCGCTTAAGCCCAAGAGTTGGAGGTTGCTGTGAGCTACCAGGGGCAACATAGACTGTCTAACACACACATGCAAAAAAAAAATCCATGTTATAGTTTCTGAAATTTCTTGGGTTTGCTTTTACTTTTTTTGCTTAAATCAATTTTATATTATCCTTCAACATAGAAATGTTTTTATTGTATATTACTTTAATTTAACCCATCACTGACAGTTCGGGAGTTTGGCACCTGTCATTGCTGATTTGGGCCTTCTCTCTGTTGCCTGTACATCATCTACCTCTACTGTGCTTTAAGGACTAACTTTATTTTTTATTTTACTTTTTTTTTTTTTTATTGAGACAGAGTCTCACTATGTCACCCTCGGTAGAGTGCTATGACGCCACAGCTCACAGCAACCTCCAACTCTTGGGCTTAAGCGATTCTCTTGCCTCCACTTCCCAAGTAGCTGGGACTACAGGCACCTGCCATAAGGCCCAGCTATTTTTTTGTTGTAGTTGTTATATTGTTTGGCAGGCCCGGGCTGAGTTTGAACACACCAGCCCTGGTATATGTGGCCAGCCCCTTAGCCACTAAGCTACAGGTACCAAGCCTAACTTTATTTTGTTAATTAAATATAATTTCATTCTGTTTTGGAAATTTTTTTACTGCTTAATGTGTAAGTTATATCTTTGTTTGTCCAGAGAAGAATTTTTCCTTATTCCTATTGCATAGAAATACATGGCATTGTTCTGTTTCTTACAGGGTGAACGATCTGTTCATGATGACTGCATGAATCAGCGGCTTTAAAATTTCTTTTTTATAATTCTTTTTTTACAAATAACAGAATTATATATAGCATTTTTTTAAACTAGGAAAAATATCCACTAAGCAAATCACTAATAAGACAGTAACAAAAAAATTGGAAAGGTCTCAAACTCATTTATCAAATAGTAATAGAGCAAATGTTTTAGAAATGCTAATTCTTTGGTAGACCAGTTTTCTAAGCAAGCAATGAAGGGATTTTTTTTTTTAATTGATAAAAAGAAATATATCTTGGTTTAGTCTTTAATCAGTGTTTCTCAACCTGTGGGTTGCGACCCCTTTATAACAATGAAAATACGTCGCGTCATTAGGAAGGTTGAGAACCACTGGTTTTTAATACTGTTCTCTGTTAACATAAATAGAGGTAGCCATTTTCCTAGACTTAATGCTTAACAGTACTTACAACTGCCATGTAACAAGAATGGGTGTGTAGGAATTTTTCATTGATACTGTCATTATTATCCATATAAGAATGACCCTAAATAAAACAGTCCTTTAAAAGTGCAAACCATGTGACTCCAGAAAGGGTCCCAGCAGCCGCCGGGGGTCTCATCTGCGTCTCTGACGTGTATAGAACATGGAATTCCGACAATGATCAAATTGTAATCAAATGTCTAAATTCACACCATGTACCTTTAGAATGAACTTTAGGACAAATTGTTAGCCTCTACCGGGTAATTGAAATGAGCCCTCAGTTGGGCTTTTATTACACAAGTCGCAGAGCTCAGGGAGAAGGCCCGTCCCTCCGAACAGCAGGACTCTTCACCTTGGGGCACGGTCCTGGGTGTTCTTCCTTAAAGCTACAGAGAGAGTGATTTTAAAGGAAGTGGCCTTCCTTTAAACCCTGCAAAGAAATGCTAATGGATTGATTGATTCATCCATTCCATACATGGTTATCAAGCTAGTCATTGTCATAGGTATGGGAGATGCTGATAAATAGAAGTCAAGATCTTTGCCTCTTTCCGCTGAGAGTCTGTTCTGGCACTTGACGCTTGATCTTGGGATCAGACCTTCATTCTTTCTCTCATTTTCTCTCTCTCTTTCTGCCTCTCTCAACTTTGGGGAATCTGCCAGGAATCTCACAAAGGATATATGCTGAGTCTTAGGCTGCTCAGAGGTAACCAGTACCGTAGCTGTTGCTTGAGTAGCCTGAAACTGGCCAGTTATGCCTGGAACCAGTCATGAGGAAAGGGGCAGTGTTTTCTGGATAGTGATCTAAGTGAGGCAGGCTATCCCTCAGCTCCAGGTGGCTGTGGGTGAGGAGGCATGGGACCGGCAGGCCCAGCCTCAGGACCATGAGTGCCTGAACAGAGGGCCTTGGGGCTGCTTGCCATGAGGCACACAGGCATGGCATTGGGTCTCTGGGAATTACCTACCATCCAAGAACTTCCCAGCATTTTCATTGATGAATGGTTTGTAGGGAAACTTGGCAAAAGAGATTAGTTTGGAAACTTGTAATAATTCAGACGGGAAATAAAAGGTGGGTTGTATGAAGAATAATGTGAAAAATAGTAACTGTCACTTCTTAAGCCTCTAGTGTGTGCGCGTGCTGACTGGTGTGCTTTACACATATTCTCATTTAGTCTTACAAGACAGTTTCAGTTGTCACTTGCATTTTTCAGAAGAGGAAATCGGGGCAAGGCAGTTACCTAACACGACCCAAGTTATCCAGCAATCAAGTTGTGAAGTCAGAATTTGGCCAGGCACTTGGACTGCAGAGCCCACACTGCTCAGGGCTGCACTGTGGTGGTGGAGAGGAACAGAATGGACACAGCTGACAGAGACTTAGGTGGTGGGAATATTTGTGCTTTCTGACCTGGTAGAATCTTTTCTCTTCTTTGCCTGGCTATCAGCTGTCAGGTGTTCCTACTCAAAATGGCCCTTCCTCAAGTAGCTGTCTTCCTTCCTGGAAATGATCCTCTGAATACACCGTGAGATGAAGAACCAGATGATCAGATTTATTAAGCTGCTTCTGTAAAGTGACAGTAAATGGGTTCCGAAGGATGATGTTTTCTTGTTCACTAAAATCACATGCCTTTGGTTCCACCTCTGTGCCAGGCATCTTGACAGAGGATGGTGCTCCCAGTCTGGAGAGAGACAGTCACACAAAGGCCATGATCAGCGGGGTGATCACTGCTATCCCACAGTGTATGAAGGCCAACGAATGTCCTGGAAGGTAGCATGAGCAGGAGCCGTGAAGGGTGGAGAGCCCTGGCCCACGCAGGTGTGTGGCCATGAGGGCGCACCTGGTCACAGTGTGTCCGGGATGGGAGGAGGGTGTAGCGTGGCAGCTCGTTGTTCAGGGTGCACTTCCCTTTTGTGAATTTTTCCCACTGAAAATCAGAGTAAGGGTAAACACGGTTTTGTGAAACGTGTGTGTGTGTATGAGAGCCATGTATGTATAAACATATACATATAATATAATCACATACGCATATGATATAAAATATGTGTTTTAAATATTGAGTTGTGGTTAAAAAAATGTTTGAAAGTGGCCTCAGCCAGTTAACCTCTGTGAGCCTCACAGTCTTCAGATTGGTTTGAAGCTTAAATAGGCTAATAATGAACAAAGCTTGTTAGCTCATAATACACATTCATTAAATGTCACCTCTTGCTAGACCAGGGACCAGCACCTTGCCTGGAGCATGAGAGCCTTTAGTACCTATTGGCTAAGTGACTGTGTGTGCTGAGACGTGCAGGTCTGAAGCAGGCCTGTTGGGAGCTCAGGGCTCTAGTGATAGGCCCGCCATGGTGGCCATGTGTCCACGGTCATGCGAGAGACCTGGGTTGGGCCAGATGTTGAAAAGACTGTGTGCTGGACTGAGAAGTTTGGCCTTCACTCATAAGCGGTCAAGAGTCATTGGCGGTTTTGAACGCACACTACTGACAGACCCCTGAGGGATAAGAGAGGAGGGGTTCAGAGCCCAGATGAGGCACCAGGCCTGGACACAAGCCTCTGCTTCTGAGAGGAGGAGAGCCGGTAAGAATGGGACACAGGCAGGAGTGCCTGTGGCTTAGAGGACAGGGATTGTGCAGGTCCACATAGCTGTTCCATGGTGTGGATGGTCGTTGGTTGACACTTAGTGATTGGGCTAGGTAAGGGTTACGGTGTTAAACCAACCACATAAAAGCGTATTCCAGCAAGCTCTCAGCACTTAGCTGAATGCAGGATCTTTAGCTTCTGAGTACGTGCAGTGGGTTGTGCACTTGGGTCAGACATCTTTCCATCACAGTGAAGCTTTAAGATGTCACCTGGGCAGATTTCCGCAGATGGTTCTAGCTTGTTTGCACACATGGTTCAGGTCTCAGCTCAGACTTAAAGGAAACCTTCCTCCCTCCACAGTCTGAGTTGGGTCTTCTCCTGAGATTCACAGCAGCTATGCTTCCTTTATTATCCTCATCATGGATTTGAGTTACTTGTTAGATGTCTGTCTCTCCCTCCTGAACTTAAGGTCCACGAGGAGCACATTGGCCTGAGCACATTGCCCTGCACCTGGCACCTCATGAACCATTAGCAAATGAAAGGGAAAGGAAGTGACATCCAGTTGACTTAAGATGTTACTGTTCTGCACCTTATATGGAATCATAAGCTGCCTTGTAATTTTAGTTTATCATTTTCCTGTTGGAAAGCTTTATTTTTGTTTGACTAATAAATTTTAAGCTCCTGGAAGGCAAGGATTACAAATCTTTTGCTTTTTTTTTAAAGATACGGGTATTCTCTTGTTTGTACCACAATTCCATGAGTGCTAGGGTACAATTGGGGCATGCTGGGAGGAGATTTGTGTAACATTATTGTGGGTTGAGTTACCAGTGTGATAGCTTAGACTGGAACTCACACAATGAATAAAGGGCTCATAGAATCACTAAAAAGGCAACAGTAATGCCTTTGTGTGGCATTTTCATGGTGTTTTGAGTGTGGCAAAGCACTCTTGCATGCATTTTTCCTATTTGTCTCTCAGAACAGTCCTGTAAGGCAGGGCAAGAAATGCATTCACCATTTCATACAAAAGAGCCTGTGGGTCCTGCAAAGTAGGCAGAGCAGCCTCCAACCCACGTCTGATTCCAGAGAGATCCAGAGTGTGGGCGTGTTCTCCTAGTCCTCTACTGTACTGCCTCTCTGAGGACGTAGCTTTTGCTTCAAGTTTTTTTCTCCCTGAAGGGCAGCTCTGATTTTCTTTTTCTTTTTTTTTTTTTTTTGCAGTTTTTGGCCGGGGCTGGGTTTGAACCTGCCGCCTCCAGTATGGGGCCGGCGCCCTACTCCTTTGAGCCACAGGCACTGCCCAGCTCTGATGTTTTCATAAAAGAAATGTCTTTTTTTCATTTGAAATGTGATAACCCAAGTGCTTATAACTATATGTGCATGTATTGCAAAAATCAAAACTAGCAAATTCACTTATAAAGATTCTTCTAATGGATCTACCTTATGGAGGAAATATATGAATTATATTTTCATATGAAATTTCTACAATACTTTATATAATGTAAAGTTAGTGCTTTGTCCAACATGTGAATTTTCCCATGTTAGATATTTACTTGGGACATATAATTCCATAATTTATATACATTTAGTAACTCAATATGCTTTCATAATATATAGGAAATTCATTTTACACTTTCTAAATTTCCCTTACTAGAAAGTTTGGTTTTCTAAACTCAGCTTTAGAAAATTTTCACACTTTTTAAAAAATGCAGCTGGAGTCTCTCAGTTGTCAGTTAGCTATTCTCAAGCTCTGCTATAAGCTGCTCTCTCACAATAACTTCATAAAAGAGGCAAAATGTGATCAAATAAATACATCACTACAGATACCTATTTGGTAATTCTTCGTTGAAATCTGATTTTGGAGGGAAACATTTAAAAATGTATTTCCTTCAAAAATAAGGATTATAGAAAAATAAGTCTGCCCCCAACTAAATACAGGTGGAAATTATAGACCTGATTTATATTTTTCCCAGAAACGAAAAAATGTTTAAACCAGGATCCTAGAGAACTAGAGTTAGGAATGCCCTTACAACCAGTGAGCACCAGTCCCACTTCTTTTAACCGGTGAGGAAACTGAGGCCACAAATGTTAAATTACTGTTGAGAACTACACAGCAGGAACAGGGGGCCAGGACTCCCGTACCAGCTCAGCACTCTGGTCCTCGTGACACTGCCTGTTCTGAGTCGCTTTGTTGAGTGTGTAATAGTAGTTAGCAGCTACTGTTTCTTAAAAGTGTCCTGGATGCCAGGCCTCTTCATGAGTGTTTGACATTTATTATCTCACCTGATCCAGGCAACAATCCAAGGAGTTAGGTAGGATGGTCCCCATTTTATAGGTCAAAAAGAAATAAATAATAGGCATGCATAGTTTCTACATTTAGGATGAAAAATAGAAATATACTTCTCTTTTAGCTAGCTTCTGTCTTCTCATTTTTCATCAATTTGTTTAGAAGATTATGTCAATACCCAATAATCATTAAAAATATAATTATGTAATATATAATTATAATCTGTTGGCATTTAGATATGTTTGTGCATTGTATATCACTTATCTATCCTGCTAACTGATCTCCTGATGTTTAAACATTCTGTCCTTCAGTCCTTTCTTCAAGGTTCCTGTAGCAGTAGAATTAGCTTTCTATAATGCAAGTCAGATCACGCCCCTCCCTGCTATGGCAGCGTGAGGCCTGTGCTGGTGTTACACGAACTACAAGACCAGATTTCCATGATTGATAAGGAAGCTCTGGTGAGCCTGGCAACTATTGGGCAGTCATATCTGCTGTGCAAGAGGAAGTACACACAATCGAGGGAGCGTGACCAGTAGAACTATAGGAAATTGTATAAACTATTCTAGAAACAACAATGAAAGCAGCTATCAAGCACTGTTCAGATTTACTCATGACAAGAAAAAGACAGAATGAAACGCAACCACAGATTATAAAATATCTCTGAAAGCATACACTGGAAAATCGTTGCCTTTGTTGACGGGAAGCCTGTGACAGAAGACAGGGATGGGAGGCCTTCCCAGCCCTTTAGGATTTATATACAGTTACACAAGTACTGGAGTTATGAGTTCCAGATATTTAAATAAGAAACAGATGTAAGAATAAAAACTAGCTTGTTCATTCTAGTTGGAAACATCTGAATATGTGAGGTATCCAGGAGTTAAAAGATACTCTTAGCAGTTTATGAACCAGAAAACTAATAGCCTAACGTTTTACTTTTGTGTATCACATTATGGATTATAGAACATTTTCACATATTGTCTCAGTTGATCTTACAGGAACCTCATCTTCATTTTCATATGAGAGAATTGAGGCTCAGAGAAATCGGGATTTGCCTGAAGCCACACCGTTAGCTGGATTCTGTACTCATTACAGTATATTTATTTGTACAGACCAGTCTCTCTGCGAGACTCTGATCTGCATTGACACACCGTCATCCAGGTGCTCAAGGCCTTCTGTTCCTGTTTGACTGCCATTAGATGATGTGGGTTAGAATGGTAGAACCCACCTGTTCCTTTCATGTTTTAGAGAACATAGGGAAAGGGTTGAGTCTTTTCAAATATTAAAAAAAAAATTTTTTTCTGGAAGCTCCTTTTTGTGGTGTCATTGGAAAAGCATACAAAGAGAAAAATTAGCTTTCTGATCTTAATTTCTATGGAAACAGGTGGTTTCCAGACCTGTAGAACTTTGACTCTGAGTCATGGGAATTTGATGCCATGACATCAGCCATTGGAGTTAGCTTTAGGATTTCACCTACTTTTGAACTGGATTTTATGCAGAATGCCACTAATAACTGAGACAGTTCAGGTGGAACATGACGTAGACATTTTTGTGGACTAAGTAAATAGAAATAAAGAAATACCTTGCCCAGGTAAGAATTCTGAGAATTCAATGTGATTAAACATTAAGCCCTTGAAGTGTTGAAGAGGCCCAGAGTAACTTGGGGAGATAGTAAATTTTAAGATGTTCTGAATCCTGTGGCATTGACACCTTCCCAGTTGAAGTGAAATTTAATGCTAATTAAAAGACCTGTGTTGTTTTCCTGAACTAGTGAAGAAAAAGCAGTCATTCTCCTTAAAGTAAGTAAAGGGGGAAGAACCAACCAATCTAGAATTGAAATACGTTTTTTATTAAACAGGACTCTATCTGAAACTCTCGAATTTTATAGTAAGGCTTAGATAAATATTTCATGTAACATCTTAAGATGGAATCATTTGTAGTAATTTTAGTACTCTGATTTCTGTTTGTTTCCAGATTTGAAAAAGCAAACGTTTCTGTGATGATTTATATCTGGGAGCTGCCAATCGAGTCCAATTTCAAAAGCTTATCTTTATAAGTAAAGTAAATAAGATAATAAGAAATAGGTCTACTTACTTTTATTCTGTCTATTTAAAAGCAATGGCAGAAGGTCTCTGTTTTCCCTTACTGAAATGTACGCCACTGTCTTTGTAAACACGATGTGCCCTTTAACCCCCTAGATAAGTGGTTCCAATCTTCCTAATGCCGCGGCCCTTTAATACAGTTCCTGTGGGTCACGACCCACAGGTTGAGAACCGCTGCCCTAGATGTAAGCGCCCCTAGACCCAGCTGTTACCATGCCCTCTGCCTGCCTCGGTAGACTTTTCTTCGGAAGCTACTGCCCTGGGGTCTCTGAGCAGGCAGAAACCTGTCCGCTGTTCACCCAGAGGCTTCACCTGGTAACACCCGTGCTCTCACCGTGTGAACTCCTGGGTTCTGGGAGTTGGTTTTCAAACCGCCTTTGTTAGTATGCACATTTGCTAGCATAGACCCATGTACTGATTGGGGGCACTCTGCTGACATTCTCACTTGTATGTGCCTGAACTCCTCAGACGTGGATGCACCTGACAGTGTAGCTCCATGAAATATAAAGGTACATTTTCTTTCTCCCTTTGAAACCTTCACCCACGAAGCACTTACTGTATTATGCTAAATACTGCTATGTGCCACACACTCTGCTAGGCACATCGGATACAGCAGTGACCCTAGCTGGTCCTAACTCTGGTGGTGCTTAGTAGAGAAGAAAGATAGATGGTAAGTGGGTCAATAATAAAATGATTACAGGTTTATGAAAAATGCCATGAAGAAAGGTAAGTGACAATAAGCAAGGCTTGGTACGGCCTCAGATTGGGTGGTCAGGGAAGGATGACCTGAAGGATGACCACGAACCACAGCACAACTGGCAGGTGACAGCATTCTAGGAAAAGGGCTTCGTGCTGTCTTCTAGGAACTCAGTAGACCATGGACCTGCAGGGGTCAGAGGGGGAGAGAGCAGCGAAAATGGGGCGGCCACGGAGACCTCAGAGGCCAAGTCACACGTTTGCATTTGATCCTGTCTCTGGTGGGAAAGCTTGAAGGATTTTATTCGGTACAGGGAGATGTTCCAATTTCCTTTCATTCTCGAAAGATAATTCTGGCAGCTTTGTGGGAAATGAACCCAAAGGAGCAAGACAGTAAGGAAGGGGGCGCAGAGGGCCAGGGAGGCCTCCTCAGTGTGGGCAGAAGGAGCCGTGCCTGGGCTTCCCCTGCTCTGACAGGACCGTGTCAGGGGGGCAGTTGGCATTGCCACGGATGGAGGTCGGGAGGCCCCGAGCAGGACAGGCTTGAGAGAGGAAGCCACAGGTTCTGCTGGGGAAGAGTGGATGGATGCAAGTCGACCCCTCCACTTCTGAGTTTACCTGTAAGGGACAGTACGAATCAGGTGAGCAGAGGTGTGCAGGCTACCCTAGGAGACCAAAAGGGAGAAAACCAACCCTTTGCAGGAAAGAGCGGGGTGCTGCTGTGGGCTGGAGGAGCAGGATTTTTGAGTGACCAGGGACCTGCATTCCCGTGATCAGGAAGTGAGCACAGGCTCCGAGGGGGTATGCACAGCTGTCCACCATCGGGGTGGGGTGTCAGCAGCTCTTGCTCTTGCCTTATTCATCTATAAGAAAGACTAAGCCTACTTGCCTTTTTCCCCCTTCTCCATTTCCTTAGTTCAAATCCACAGCCCACTGGGTTCTCTGGAACTCTCCTGGGAATTCAGGCTTAGGACCAGGGTAGCCACATGCTGCCCTCCCAGGCCCTCCCTGCTAGTTCGTAATGTCTGCAGATGTTGCTAAAGGAGAATCTCCTGGTACCACCCTTCGACCCCTTCCACCTTCCACTCAATTCCATTTTCATTTTTGTGTACACAGAGATTTTGAACCCCAGCATTTATATTTTTCTATTTATTTCCCACTTAGGGTTTATGGCAGGCACTCAGAGAAACCCGCAGATGTCTCAGTATGGACCTCAGCAGACTGGACCCTCCATGTCACCTCATCCTTCTCCTGGAGGCCAGATGCATCCTGGAATCAGTAGCTTTCAGCAGAGTAACTCAAGTGGGACTTACGGTCCACAGATGAGCCAGTATGGACCACAAGGTAAAAAAGAAAAAACTCTCTCCAAAATGCGTTGCAGCAAGTTGTAGAAATTTCATTAATACGCTAGTCCTTCAATATTTTAATACTATAAGCATATTGTAAGACTCCATTATTTGTTACCTGACTGATTGTGAAGTTAGTGCGAGCCTACAGTCCTTTAGTTGCTGGCAATGAAGGGAAGAATAATCACACTCCCTGTTCATTCAGCGTCTGTGCGTCCATCCCTGCAGCAAGTGTTCTTCCTACACGTGGTGTTAATAAAGGAGCAAACCCTGTCCCTGTGAGGGAGTCCATGCTTGTTAAGAGAAAAACACAAGCTGTATCCTCAGAAAGCTTCTGATGTAAAACTTGGGCTCTGTCCTTTTGTGTTCTGATTCAGTAACCACCTTCAGGGCTCAGAAGGTGTCACCTGGGTTGTCGCTCTCAGTTTGTCCCCGAGGTAAACAGACCTCACCAGTCTGAGTCTTAGGAGACGGGACAAGCCTGAGGTGGATGCATGTCTTTCAAAAAGGAAGATGAGAGAAGAGTGGAACAGTGGAGCTGCCCAGAACCCGCCTGCAACGCGGGTTTTGTCATATACACGGATGGTCCTTCCATGAAGGTTTTTAATTGGGGGTATGGGGTGTTTTCTAAATCACTTATCAATAAGACATTTGAATATAGCACCTTCTTTACGTTTTATTTATTTAAATTAGACATTAATGGATAATTTGGAGAGAATGAGATAATTGGCACAATTCCCAGAGTTTTCTCACTTCTAAAAATACCAGGAATGTTCCAAATGAGGGCAATGAGTGCCCACCGGACGGGACGGCAGTGGACCACCCACAGCAGGTCGGGCTGCCTGTGGGGAGCCGCAGTGTTTTCTAGAGGCATTTGCACCTGTTCAGCAAATCCGCCTGTGAGTCCTAGACACCTTCTCTGCTTTTACCTGGAATTTCTTAGAAAATCTGATCTTTCTCTTTATAGTACTTTACAGTTTGGACAGTGAGTTATGAGCATATTATCTTATGTTTGGCAGATTTCTTCTGAAAGATTTTAAGCATTTTTAGTGCTACAACGTAGCATTGTTTCTTTGCCTTACATTGCTTTGCTATATTTACATTCCAACTATCTCTGTTGTTAAGAAAACTGTATTAGAATACCCAAAACACACCTTTTCTTTTTCACTTTTTTTTTTTTTTTTTGAGACAGAGTCTTACTCTTTCACCTGGGTAGAGTGCTATGGCATCATAGCTCATAGCAACCTCAAATCTTGGACTCAAGCAATTCTCCTGAGTAGCAGGGATTATAGGTGCCCCCCGCAACACCTGGCTAGTTTTTCTATTTTTAGTAGAGACAGGGTCTCACTTTTGCTCAAGCTGGTGTTGAACTCCTGAGCTGAAGCAATCCAACTGCCTCAGCCTCCCAGAGTGCTAGGATTACAGGTGTGAGCCACCGTGCATGACCTACTTATTTTTCTCAAAACTTAATACAATCCTTCCTGCCTTGTCCATATGCATGGAGCTGTAGCCTAGAGACTGGTGTGTTTTGCGTGATTCCTTTCATGCCGTGGCCTGAACGGCTTTCCATGTGAGAATTCCAGAGAACCTTAGGAATTTAAGTCCCCATTGACAGTCACAGTCTACCTGTTCCCTTTTGGCTCCAGGTAAGTGTGACATGTAGCAGTATGTCTCTAACCCAAGGCAGGGCTGTGAGTGACCCCACCGTAAGAGCCTCCCTGCCTGCCATACTCCTGGGCATGGTGGGTGCCTTTAAACCTGGTTTTTTTCGGCTGTCATGGAAAGAAGAAAACTTTAGTCACAGTTGGAAGAGCAGTTTGTAAGTTGTGATAGGCACAGAAAATTTGGACTTTTGCTCAAAATGTAATTGGAGAGAAGTCAGAGCCCTGTTCTCAGAACTGAGGCTGGCTTCAGTGTCTACGATTTAACCCTTAACACCATAAGGACTTTGTATGCTCTTAAAATTGATCTCTATACTCTTGGCTCAGCACCCATAGCACAGCAGTTACGGTGCTAGCCCCATGCACTGAGGGTGGCAGGTTCAAACCTGGCCCAGGCCAGCTAAACAACAATGACAACTGCCATAAAAAATAGCCAGGTGTTGGTGGCAGGCGCCTATAGTCCCAGCTACTTGGGAGGCTGAGGCAAGAGAATCATTTAAGCCCAAGAGTTAGAGGTTGCTGTGAGCTGTGACGCCATAGCACTCTGCTGAGGGTGACACAGTGAGACTCTGTCTCCAAAAAAAAAAAAAAAAAAAAAATTGATCTCTATACTCTTAATTCAATCTTGGGATCTCCTCATTTTTAATAAGTGAAAATGCAGCCTTGAACTGTCTGGTAAGTCTTTTGTGAACAACTAAGGAAGAGCTATGCTGGAAGAACTAAGCAGGGAAGGTAGTTTCTGTGGTATAAATTTCTTTCTGGAATAAATCCCTCAATTTTCCAGAATCATAGGATATAAACACTCTTAAACAAAGCGTAGGTTTAGGCGGCAACTGTGGCTCAGTGGGGAGGGTGGCAGATTTGAACCCGGCCAGACTGTAAAAAAAAATAGCCAGGATTGTTGTGGGCGCCTATAGTCCCAGCTACTTGGGAGGCTGAGGCAAGGGAATCATCTAAGCCCAAGAGTTAGAGGTTGCTATGAGCTGTGACGCCACAGCACTCTACCTAGGGTGACAGGGTGAGACTGTCTCAAAAAAGAAACAGAACAAAAAAGCACAGGGCCAGGAGAATTTTCATCCCGCCTGCACTGTGTCCTTGGAAAACTGCTTATTCCCTCTATGAGTTACTTTCTGATAAAGGAGAAAATTTGGATTATATTACCTTGGAAGTTGCCTCCAATTCCTATATTCTCTGAGCCAAATTTTGCTTCAACTTCAGGTCCTTTTATGTTAACACAGCCCCCTAAAACGCCTGCATCACACTTTGATCACACAGTCAAGAAGGTGTTTTGTTTGGACTTTTCAAAGGCGTGAATCCTGAGTGTAGGTCACTATGGACACGATCTGCAGTGAGAGTGGAGTGCTCCATGCCCCGTGCTCCTGGTGTCAGAGCTGCACAGTGGCACCCCTCCCGCCGTGTCCTCTGCCGTCTTCCTCTTCCAATCCCGAGTGCAGGTCACTATGGACACGATCTGCAGTGAGAGTGGAGCGCTCCATGCCCTGTGCTCCTGGTGTCAGAGCTGCGCAGTGGCACCCCTCCTGCCGTGTCCTCTGCCGTCTTCCTCTTCCAAGTGGCATTGCCACCGCACTTCACTCGAGCTGTATGTTCTTCTGGGTTCCTGCACCAGTTCTGGCTGCATGTGCTAAAAATCAGAATCCTGATCCCGTTGACGTTGAAGTCCAAATAGTTGCCTCTCCCCTGTGGAGTGTCCTTTTCTCAGCAGACGCTGACAGAGGGACGATGACTCTGTAGTACTCAGTCCAGTAAACACTCTTCTCTTTGCATCTCTCTCTCTGTGTCCTTTTAAACAATTGATGGTTTTTTCCCTTCCTCTTCTCAATTAACTACTTACAAGTCTCAATTAGTGAGGTATTCAGCTCACTTCCTCCTAGTAGAAGGAAAGAGTCACTCTCACTTAGGTCGTTAAGTCCCCCTTTCTGTTTCTTTTCTTAATTAGGTGGCTTTCTTCTGGTTTTGTTTTTTTTAAGAGATCTATTTTAAGGAAAAATATTTTACAACCTCTTTTTGCTAACCACTTTATTGTCAGGAGTATCTTCTCCAAAATTGTTATTAGTAATAACAAATTTTAGTGAACACGTCCTGGGTCCCGTTCTAGGTATTAACTCATTTACTCATCACATGTTATATGGTAGGTGCTGTTACTACTCCACTTTGCAGAGAAGAAACTGAGGCACAGACGGGCAAATAATTTTGTGAGAATGCACAAGGGACTACAATAGTCAGGCCAGGATTCAGCCCAGGCTGACTTGCCTGTTCCCTTTCTCAGTGGGAAGCCCTGGAAGGCTGTCTGCATTTGGCAAGTGAAAAAACCAAAGCCTTGAATACTTAGGTAACTTACCCCTGATCCCACAGCTGGAAGGTGGCAGGACTACCAAGGGAGGCTGGCTTCAGAGGGCACTCACACGCTCACTGGTGGTATCCTTTACCAGGCCTTGGATGTAATCCCTTCTCACTAATTCATTCACCCAGGGAGCTACTGCAGACAAAAAAAAAAAAAAAAGAGAGAGAGACAAACTCTTGTCTTCAAGGAGCAGGAAACATTTTAGAGGCTCAGCGCCTGTAGTTCAGTGAGTAGGATGCCAGCCACATACACTGAAGCTGGTGGGTTCGAGCCCAGCCTGGGCCAGCTAAAACAACAATGACAACTATAACCAAAAAATCACTGGGCATTGTGGTGGGCGCCTGTAGTCCCAGCTACTTGGCAGGCTGAGGCAAGAGAATTGCTTAAGCCTAAGGGTTAGAGGTTGCTGTGAGCTGTGATGGCACTACTCTACCAAGGGCAACATAGTGAGACTCTGTCTCAAAAAAAGAAAACAAAGAAATATTTTAGAAATGCAGGCATGTAAGTATATCAAATATACTGAAGAGATTAAGAAAAAAATTCTATAAATTAAAGAGCAGAATGTGCTAGAAATATATATTAATACTTAAATCACAATTATTAAATGAACAAATGGAATTAAGCCAATCTGAATGTGTAAAAATGTTTAATTACAATATGATTTATGAAATAGTACTTTTCTACTTTCAAGCAAGCATATATAACTATTCTTGCAAAGTGCTTACAAAGAGAAAAGGCTGTAGGGACTTGCTTTAATAAATAGAAAGGGATATGTAATTAACAAGATTAATCAATGAATTTGCATGGGGAAAGGAGAGCTAAGACTAATTTCACCTTCATAGCCCCGTTAAATATTTCTTAAGGACAAAGATTGTGTCTTATTTTTGTGTTCTGTAGAATGTCTCTCATGGGCCATTCACAAATATTTTTTGCATATTTGTTACTAATTATAAAAAATAAAGGTCTAGGCTTGCTTTTGCTGTGAGTAAGCATTATTAACCTGGGCACCTGATTCTGAGTCCAGATTCCTCCCAGTCACCACTCAGTGCACAGTAGTGTCTGGGCTTCTGTGTGGGGCCACCCCACACGGCTGCACGCAGGGCACTGTCAGCCCTGGTTTCATGCCTTAAATTTTATAGCATGCATCTTAGGAAGCAGAGGACTTACAAGTTGGTGACTCTTTTTATTTCAAAATTACTCTAGTAGAAGTGTTTTTCAGAAAGATTTAAAGGTTGTTTTTTTTTTTCTAAAATAAATTAGATGCCATCTGAAATCTTTTTTTCCTTCATTCATTCATTGTTTCTCATTAAATACAGCACAGGCTCACTTTAAATGGTATTCCGTTGAAATGAATACAGTTCCAAAATAGTTAATTACAAAGTCATAATTTTACATCTGCTTCAGTTCTAGAAGTACAGTGTATAAGCGTCCAGAGTTGTCCCCCCACCAGCTCCTTGTGTGCACCTTATAGGCTCGTGGAGTCCCCTCGACCCGGGAGTTCAGGCTCTAAGTCCAGATCCCAGTCCTACCCATCCTCTCTTCCACACACGTGGGATGTGTCTAACACATGGGTTCGTTTTGTCTGATCAAAAGATCCTGCCCATGTGTCCTTGGGTCTGCCTCCGATGTTAGCCTTGGTCATTCTGATTTCTCAGAAGATAGTGTGCACTTGGCAGAGGCAGCAGCCTGCCCGTGTCTGTCACAGCTCCCAGCCACCGGACCTGCTGGGCACTGACAAGATGGTGTTCTTTGACGTTCCCAAGGCTAGTTTCTATGTAGATCTCTCTACCTTCAATTTGCTCATTTTATTTTTTCTTGAAACAGGTTGTAATACACTTGGTGGGGTTACAACTTACCATTACCTTAACCTTTTTTTGTGGTTAAATCGACAGTGCAAACAGAAGATTAATTCCTTATTCTATGTTATGTTTTATTAAAGAAATATTTCTAATCCATCTTGCTAATATTAGAAAAAAACAAATTGAATGAGATAATTTTACAACAAAAGCTGGGTGAAAGTAATCATTTATCTTCTTTTGATGTTGAAATTTAACCTTCAAAGTATATGATTTAAGCATCAAATTTTTCTTAGACTGATAATCATGATTTTATCGAAACCTGAGAATTAGCAGGAAGAAAAGTCAGGAAAATGTATAGTAGAAATCAACTTAAAGAAAGAAAACAAAACTTTAATTTTGACTAGTGTGAAATAAATTATTTTATCTAGATTAAAACCAACAGAACCCAAGAAAGGATAGCGTTCTCTGCCCTCAAGGAGGGACTCCATGGATAGCTGCAAACGTCATTATCAGGAGGGTTTTTACCTCTGCATATTGGTCTTGGCAGTGGTGGAGGTGCTCTGCAAAGGCAGGGTACTGACATCTTAGCAAGGTGCTGTCTCCTGGGGCTCTGGCTCTGCCACTTATTACGATTTTTGTTTGAAAAGCAATTACCTATGAATCACATTTCACAAATATGTCAGAAGGGCAGGAAGTACCCTAGAGAAGGGTCCTCTGACTGTGGTCGGCAGCCAGGGGTCCGGATTCCCCCTTGACCACCTGCAGGAGGCACCTCTCCCACCACCGTCTGTGTGGCTGGGCAGCTCTGAGCCCAATAAGACACGGCCGAGTCTCACGTGGTGGGATGTTTTCCAGCTCTTAACCTCCTTTGTTTCTTACCATAGAGACTTTGCTGTTTTATACTAAAGCTGCCTATTGGGTTGTAGTAATAACTTTATTTTCATATATATATATATATATATATATTTTTTTTTTTTTTAATTCATTGCTTATCTTTTCTTATGCTTTCCTCTGTTTGAGGAATAGATTTGTGTATCTGTGCATGATAAAGGTAAAATTAGGCATATAATCCAATATGATATAAATTTCACTGATTAAAACATTATTAATATTAGCTAGGCATAGTGGCACAAACTTGTAATCCCAACACTTGAGAGGCTGAGGTGGGATAATTATTTGAAACCAAGAGTTTGAGACCAGCCTTGGCATCAGAGCAAGACCCCATCTTGGAAAAAATTAGTTAGGTGAGGTGACATGCTCCTGCAATCTCGGCTACTGGAGGCTGAGGCAGGAGGAACTCTTGACCGGGAGTTTAAGGGTGAAGGAACCATGACCATGCCACTGTACCTCAGCCTGGGCAGTAGAGGGAGACCCTGTCTCTAAAAAGAAAATAAATTTGTTAACGTTATTACCGTCAGAATAGTTTCTGTCTATTCCTTGGCAGATTATGTCATTGTCAGTTGTTCAATTACAGTTTCTGTTATTAAAAATTTCACAGGAACCACATAAGATAGGCTTTGTTATACCCTTTCTCTAGAGGAAGAAACTAGAGCTTTAGAGTAACAGGTGGCTTTCCAGAGCTCGCACTCCCGGAAGCAGATGGCGGTGGGGGCTCTCTCATTTCACTCACAGCCCTGATGTCAGACCCTGGCATCTGATCCTGCCCATATGTCCTAGGGGTCTGTCTCCGATGTTAGCCTTGGTCATTCTGATTTCTCAGAAGATGGTGTGCAGTCCCGGCAGAGGCAGCAGCCTGCATGCCTCGCCTTCCTTTCAACTCCGGCACAGCGGGCACTGCTGCGTTTTTATTCATAGTACTCACCACCACATGACACTGTCTATTTCTTTATTTGCCTGTCTCCTCCCACCAGAATGTAAGCTCTTTTTCTTGTTCACTGCTGAATCACTAGCACTTAGCAGAGAGCTGGCATATGAGAAACCCTTGATAGCCATTTAAATGAGTGAACTTTGCTAAACAGAGCAATGCCGGGTCACTGACACACCTTTCTGACCCCACCTCAATGCTCGACGGGTATTGGGTTAGCTGTGGGATAACTTACAATACAACGTGTCTTGTCCTTGGGAGGTGAGACTAGGGTAGTTTTTGTCTGTGTTTCTGTGCTTCTGTAATTTCTGCATTGAGCTTGTATTGCTTTGTAATTATTTTTAAAGAGTTAATTGTTGTAACATAAATGGAAAAACTACCAAAAGTGAAATACTGAAGTGTTACTGTAAGGTAAGATAATAGGTCTTTCTCCCTCTTCTGCAAACTTTGTGCAATATTGTTATAATTTTTATGTGTTAAAGAATTCTTAAATGTGTATTGACCTAGGAAAAATAGGGTACCTTATATTTAAGTTCCCAAACAAATGATCTCCATTTATTCCCAAAAGTAGTAGGACTTAATGCCACTTGGGGTAAGTCAGCTTTTATTTGAACCTATACTTACAGTTTTCTTAACTACTTGATCAATTTCCCTGCCAAAAAAAGCAGCATTATATTATAGACCTGAGTAGAAAGAGTTGGAAGAAAGACCTTTTTGATGTAACTTTTGAGACTAGCCTGGGCAATAGAGCACACCCCGTATCTTAAATAATAAAAATAAAAATATAACTTTTTTCACATAAAGGATCTTTCTTAAATATGGCAACTAACAAACACATGGAAAATGTTCAAAATCATTTGTCATTAGAGAAATGAAAATTAAAGGTGCAGTGATTTCTACTTACGTATATATTAGAATGGCCAGTTTTTTTAACTTGGCAGCATTAAGTGCTGGCACTTAGAACTCTTACATAGTGTTTGGTGGGAGCATGCACAGAATAATAGCAATTTCTTACAAAGTTAATCGTGCGTTTACCATACAGCCCAGCAATCTCATTTCCAGGGTTTTACTGAGAAAAATGAAATATATGACTATACAAAGACCCATGCACAGTGTTTTTAACAGTGGTGTCTGTAATTGCCAAAACTAGGAACAATGACCATAGTGTGGAATACCACACAGTCCTGAAAGGGAAACCATGGATACAGTTGACAATGCGGCTGAATTTCAAAAGCGTGGTGCTTAGTAAAAGGAGCCGGGCACAGGGACTGTGCTGTGTGACTCATCAGGATGCGAGCAGAGACAGCTCGGCAGGGGCAGAAATCAGATCAGCCGTTGCCAGGGCCTGGAGGTGGGGGTGAGACGCACTCTGAAAGGGAAAGACGGAGAAATACTCGGCATCTTGGTGGTGCTGGCGACTGCTGCAGTGTGTGTTTTTGTTACTGTGTGTACATTAAATGTCCAGAGAACACGACTTGATATTCTGTAGTGGGCTTCTGTAACGGTAGTAGCATCACTGGCTAAAAAGCAAGATAAATGCACATTTAGCCCTGACTCACAAATACATTGATCATATTTTGCAGCTAATTATGATTTCATTTTTTCCACCCGGGGCAAAATGTCTATCTCGTCTGTGCTGTGTACCTCATGTCATCCTCCCCCGGGGGCCAGGTGTCCCAGAGCCTGGCACATCAGCACTCATTCCTAAGTAATTGTTGAATGATGGAAACTGAGAAGCCAAATTTCATGTGTGAGTGAAGCATAAGTAGTTCACAAAAAGCAGGAAGCCTTTGAGTATTTATTACAACTAGCAAATTTGGGCCTTCTGGAGAACGTACAGAATTCTTTGTGATCCTCAGAGAACACTGACAGGGACTTGAATGGAGCCTTGCTGCTGCTGCTACTGCTTTCTGGTGCTCAAATGTAACTCTTGGTGGGCAGAAATCTGAATTCATTTGGTGACCAATTTTCCAAAGCTGGTGTGCCAAGATGAACCCACTTGAAAACTGTGGGCTCTTGGACTTGGCGGCAAGACCGGTCCAGCTGAGGTGGGCTGGCCGGCATCTGCTGCCTTCATTGTGCGTAATGCTGGACCCATCTGCTTTCTGTCAGAGCTTGTGCCAACAAATTACTAATCTATTAGAGAAACATGGAAATAAGATTGCACTTCTCATTCCTGGCTTTTCCTCTCATATTTTGCTTGGCTTACTTATTTGGTTTTTGTTTATTTTGGGAAGAAAGATACATTACCAAGTAGCTGGGGGGAGGCACAAATCATTTTTTGCCCCACCTACACAATTTTAAAACGACGAGGGCAGGGAGGTAATGTCCGTAATGTTGGTAGGGCTGAGCAGATGCGGCGTCTGTCAGCAGCCCTGTACCTGGCTCTGCAGTAGTCAATATCACCCTTTTCCCAGAGAACCACCGTTCAGAGAGGTTGGGTAACTTGACCAAGGTCACGCTGCTGAGGGGTGTCGGAGCCAGTGTTCAGACCCAGATTCTGAAGCCTGTGTTTTTTCCATTGCTGCTAAAGCCATTTTAAGCCTTTACCATTTTTATCCAGACATGTGAGTACAATGAGGAAAGTTTTTAAAATTTCAAGGAAAAGAAAAGGGCACTTTGTGTTTCTCCTACCAGAGAGAGGCCCCTGTACTTCGGAACACATTCCCTGGAGTGCCAGTTCAGGGAGTCACCCAACCAGCTGGAGAGAAATAGATGGGAACCTTAGGGCTAAGCGCTGTATAAGCGCAGTGCGCACGTGTGTGCGTGTGCATGGTGGCGCTCCGGCATGTGTCCCACCCGTTTGCAGAATGCTTCCTTCCAGAGGACGGAGACTGGCTGCTGAGAGGAGCAGAGCTAATCAGACACAGCCCTTCCCTTCTCAGTACCTGACATGAGAGGGACTAAAGGAGGGCACAGGGCGGCCAAGCAGCTCGGCCACTTCATCCCTTCGTGTTCACTAACATGCAGCCATCGACTGCCAGGGAAACCTGGAGCTCAGAGTAACAGCATTTCCCCATTAGTGGAGTTCAACAGCATCAGGACCCTCCTTCTCTAATAAGAACACATGGTGGACATAGTCTGGAACAACCATATCTAAATGCTTGTTTTCTAAAACAAGATTAAAGTGTTATTCCATTTCCTTCGAAAGCAAAGGGCACATATGTTTTCACTGAAAAAGGCTTCTTAGCAAATGAGTCACTTACAAGTTTTGGGGGAGGGTAGGAACTAGCCCTAGAGTAACAGCACCAATATGGGAATTAATTACTCAGCCACTCTAACTGTGAATGAACATGTTTATTTTTAATGAAAGCAAAAGCCAAAAAGGAACCCAGTGTGCTGATTTTACCAGATAATCTGTGAGTGAGTGGGCGTGAGGTCAGGAAACGGGGGAGGGGGGAAGAAGCACGGACCTTTCGTGACCCAGAAGGCACCTTTTCCCCAGAGTGTGATGGGAAGACACATGAGATAGCTTACGAGTGTCTTGTGGGATGGCAGATTCGGAAGCAACTTAAGAATATTTGTAAATAATTTTGCTGATGAATAATTTCAGTGTTTAAGTTTCATTATTTCTGCAAACTTTGTACAAAGGCAGTGTATTTTCTTTTTTTAAGACAGAGTCTCACTCTGTCACCCGGGGTGGAGTGCCCTAGCATCATCACAGCTCACAGCAACCTCAGACCCCTCTAAGCTTAAGCGATGCTCCTACCTCAACCACCCAAGTAGCTGGGACTACAGGCACCTACCTCCATGCCAGGCTAGTTTTTTTATTTTTAGTAGAGATAGGGTCTCACTCTTGCTCAGGCTGGTCTTGAACTTCTAAGCTGATGGGATGGATCCTCCTGCCTTGGCCTCTCGGAGTATTAGGATTACAGGGGAAGCCACCACACCCGGCCAAAGGCATAGTATCTTCCTAAAGAGGGAGTTTAAGAGCTGATGGGGAGAGGCTGGCTGCCTATAGCAGATCACACCCG
The DNA here is from genome assembly GCA_963574355.1 of Loris lydekkerianus. Taxonomy (NCBI): domain Eukaryota; kingdom Metazoa; phylum Chordata; class Mammalia; order Primates; family Lorisidae; genus Loris; species Loris lydekkerianus. Next base: position 23,468 of record CAUYPK010029264.1, read on the forward strand.
AGGGTTCCTGCTGTACCTCTCCTGTCCTCTTCTGGCCTTTGTGTCCCTCTCTATTTCCCAGCCCTCAGGTCTGCCATCACCTCCAGTAATCCTCCTAAACCTTTCTTTACCCTTGCAGACAGAGCAAGTCCCACTTTCTGTTGCTCATGTAGCAGTTTACTAGCTTATCCCAAAGTTGGTTTGAATCAGGAGCCAGCAAATTATGGCCCATTGTGGCCCTCCACCTGCTTTTCAAAGAAAGTTTTGTTTTAACAGCACTTATGAGTGACAGGATAACACAATGCCCTTAACAAAACAGGCACTTGGCAAACGATGAGAAAGCTGGTGGGTTTCCTGCAGATTTGTAGGGGATATAGCCTCATATGTGTGAATTTAAGGAACCCTGCTTTTACAGTTGTAATAATACTGTTAATTTACAATTATGATAATACTGTTACATAACTATGCTTTTCCTTAACATTTGAGAGGCGACGCAAAGTAACCTGACATGGTTGGTTAGACTCAGACACGCTCACTGACCACCTAGGTCCAGACTTTTACTTCTGCAGTCATTTGCATATGGCCCTGGGGCAGCTGTCACACCCCTGTGCCTTCCCTTCCTTATCTCCAAGTGAGGACTGCAGGGATAGGTACCTCTTAGGCTCCATGTTGGGATTAAGTGAGTGAATACAAAGAACCAGGGGCAGAGTTTAGCACCTAGTAAATATTAAGTGTTTGCCTTCATTATAGTTATTTATCCAATCCTGTTTCTGCTGCAAATCCTTGAGGAGTTTCTCCAGATCTACAGGGTAACCCCAAATTGAGAAGCCTGATCCTCAAGGCCCTGCTGGACCCAGACTCTTCAGTCTGTCCTCTTGGTGATGTCACGAGTCCACCTGCCCTGGCCGTGCCTGCCAGATGGGCCCTCCCCCTCCTCTGCCTCAGTCACCAACCAACAAAAGACTGCCCTCTGTCATACCCATGTAGGAGATACTTTACATACATTATATCCTTTAATCCTAACAACAGCTCTTCAAGTAGATAATATTAGAGGGGATTATCTTCTGCAGAGAAAAGAATGAAAGGAGAAAAGATAAAAGCAAGTTCCCTGAGGTCCTATAGGCAGGCAATGCAGAGCTTCCCACTCACTGGCCAGGCTTGGGTCTCCCAGCCCCAAAGCTCCAGAGCTGCTTAGTGTAAGGAACCCCCTGCCACTAACCCCCACCCCGAGAGACCCCTCCCCCTCACACGCCCTGGCTGTCTTCACACTTGCTTCTCTTCCCCAGAATGGATCACACCAGATTGGTGTCACCTGTGCCTGGGATGGTTTCTGGCATACAGAGGGTATAGTCAGACTCCATGCCTGGGATGTCTCCTAGAACGCAGTAAGGACTGATTGAGAAACAAAAAGCCATATTCTATACACACTTGTCTTTTTACCTTTACTTACTAACAGGTCATTTATTGGGAGGCAGCATGTTGTATTGGTTAAATGTCTGGGTTCCAGAGTCAGTTCACATAAGCTCCAGCCCCAATCTACTAGGTCTAGATTGTCCTCGTTTGTGCGTGAGTCCTGGTGGTACCTGTGTTTCATGTGATGACCAGGAGAAGGGAATGAGTTCATTGGTGCAGAGCACTTAGCTGGGCATCTTGCACACACTGTGGTTCAACAGTTAGCATTACTATTAAAGTACTGCATGTATGCCTTTGATTTTATTTGAATTTAATTTATATACACATCAAATCAAAGGATGTGTAAGGAAATGGAAAACAGAACTCCCAAGACAGTGGAGCCTGTGGGAGTTGTGCTGCTCCATGCAAGCGGCCAGGGACCCTCACCGCAGTCCATTTTTTTCTTGTCTCCCTCCTTCTCCTACTCTCTCCCGCTTTTTCTTCCCCCTGAGGTAGTCTTACTCTATTGCCCAGGCTAGAGTAAGTGACATAGTCATAGCTCACTGTAGCGTCAAACTTCTGGGTCCGCACAGCATGACCCCCAGTTCTCCTGGCATGTCTCAGCAGGGAGGGCCAGGAATGGGGCCCTGGGACTACAGGTACGCGCCACCACGCCCAGCCAGCCCTGTTCTTACAAGACGTGGCAGCAAGCACAAACTAGCCACTTCGTCTGGTGCTCAAAAGCAAAAAGAGATGTTGGTCACAACATTGGAGAGAAATTGGGACTAATGACAGGTTTCCCCACAAGACCTTCTTGTGGGGTTTTTGTCTTCCATGTCATCTCTCTGAACTGTTATCGTAGCATCAGTGGCAGCCTCTGGAGGTCCTTGCCTGAAGACTGGGAGGTGAAATAATTGTTGTGGTGAAAGCATAAGAAAGCAAGGCGTTGAACACATGGAAGCAGTGCTGGTACTGGTACTTCCTGCCGAGTAATGGATTGATTTTACAGTCAGCCTGAAGGTCTCGTGGTAGAGGTGCTGTGGGCTCGTCTTTGGGGTTGCCATGGAGTGTGCAGAGAGAGCATGTTCCGAGGAGGGCAGCCTCCTCAGTGCCAACAGGAAGGGCCAGGAAGGATCGTGACTGATACTTTATGGTGATCACATTATTAGACGAAAAGTATTTCCAGTGAATGTTTTCACACGTTTAAAGATTAAATAAAAGGCTTTAATTTGTGTTTGCTTTTTGTTTAGGTAACTACTCCAGACCCCCAGCGTATAGTGGGGTGCCCAGTGCAAGCTACAGCGGCCCAGGGCCCGGTGTGGGTATCAATGCCAACAACCAGATGCATGGACAAGGGCCAAGCCAGCCATGTGGTGCTGTGCCCCTGGGACGAATGCCACCAGCTGGGATGCAGAGCAGACCATTTCCTGGAAATATGAGCAGCATGACCCCCAGTTCTCCTGGCATGTCTCAGCAGGGAGGGCCAGGAATGGGGCCACCCATGCCAACTGTGAACCGTAAGGCACAGGAGGCAGCTGCAGCAGTGATGCAGGCTGCTGCAAACTCAGCACAAAGCAGGTACGCCACTCAGGAAAACGCCCCGCCCGGCGTCTGTGTGTTTACATGTGACCACGCACTGAGCGCTTAGCATCGGTCCCACGGCTACACAAGTGCAGTAGCCACTAACTGTGCTCGGCTGTTCTTTTTGCATTAAATGTATTTTGTAACGTAAAGGTCAGAGAAGTAAGTGACAAAGCTTGTTTTATGCTATATCAAGGAAGGAATCTGAGCAGTGGGCCCATTAGTTGGGGTGGTGACTTGAACTGTCTGTGGGTGGGTGGTCATGACAGCCGCAGAGCAGACCCAGCTGCACAGGGAAGTTGTGTGATTTTCCAATTGAAACAGTGAGTTTTAAGCAGAAAATACTTAAAATTTAGTTGAAATTAAACTATTAATTTTAAGAAAATACTTAAAATTTAGTTGAAATTAAACTATTTCAAATCTTAAATAATGAAAAAGAAACACTCCTTTTTTACCCTACCATAACAATGATCTTTATAAAATAGAAACTGTGTGTGCACATATGTGTATTGTGTGTTTGTGTAAATATGTATGTGGTTAACGAAGAATGGTAATATCTTAGTTAAGTTGATAAAGACTTTGCTTTTAAATCAATTACTTAGTTGTTTCTAACTCTGATGCTTAAAATTATATTTGTAATTAAAAATGTGTAAGGCAAAAGTAAATATATTTTAAAAGAAGCCCATGTAAATATAGTTGAAAACAAAACACATTGGAAAAGATGTATCTTAGTGATATCTTTAGAAGAAAAGATAGAGGATTCTAATTTTTGTCAAAGGGAAATAAAAGCGTGTGTGTGTGTGTGTGTGTGTGTGTGTGTGTGTGTTTACACGTGTCCTTGGTTACTTTGCATCTGAAGGTGCTGTTTTGGGAATGTAGGGACACACCCCCCCCCATTTCATTGTTTGTTCCAAATAACAACAAATTTCCCTTGAGGAATTAAAACGAAAATAAGTCATTATCTCTCTCTCTCTGTCTGTGTCCACATTACAATTACTTAAAATCTTCCGAATCGCAGCAGTGTACCTCCCAGCCAAGCCTGCACAGACTTTAGGGGTTGGTTTTATAACCCTGTCTGTGAAGACTGGTTTAGCAGGTCCAGTTGAAGTTCTAATTTAGGTTTAAATGAATTGTCCATTATTGTAACTTATAAAGCATACGGTTGTTTTGGGTTTGGTTTGGTTTTTTGTTTGGGGAGTTAGGTAGAAAGTAATTGATTGCATTTGACATGCAGCCTTCATAGTGACCTGAGAAGCAGTAAGTCAGGGTCTGTGCAGCCACAGAGCCTGGAGCACTCTCTCTCTGAGTCAGTTTGTAGAGATACACACCCAGGCATTTTCAGTTTCTACTTCTAACCGGTCACCCTGCCTTCACATCCCGCCCACTTTGGCTCTCTGGGAGTTTAAGTGCAAGCTCTATATTTTATTTTTTTCCTTTCCCAGAGTCAAAGCTATACTTCAAACCTGTAAACTGGGATTGGAGCTAGGAATTGCTTTCCTCTTTTCTTTGCCCTGTCCCCTAGCTTTTTAGAGGCATTTTATCCGGGCCACTCCAGATACAGAGTGTTCTGCTGTGTCCCCACTGTCTGGGCCCTCCACCCCTATGTGCAGTACCATGTGGACAGGGATTCATACTGGTGCTACAGAGCAGATCCAAAGAAGCTGTTCTTCTGTTCCACTTTAGGCCACCATACGTTAGGTCGCCTGCTTATCCCAGCCAGGCTGGGGCTGGCGGATGCCCCATGTTTTCTTCCCAGCACCCCAACTCTGGCAGCTCTCAGGCTTCCGTGCTGCACCAGCCTGACCAGTACGGGTAGGTAGCAACACGGCCCGGACTCACGGCGGGGCCCGGGCATTTTCTTTTAAATTGTTGACCAGCGTGCCATCGGGCTGCAGAGGAGCACCCAAACCTAGGCAGTGAAAGACCTCACAGGAAATCCATCTCAGAGGGGGTTGTCATCCCGTCCATTCAGTTTGTTCCGTTTGTTTTGGTTTTCGTCCTTGTTCCCAGTGTCGTGGCTGTCTGATGGCAACCCGCATGCGTCCTCTGACCCCGTCTGCATGGCTTTGGTGTGGCTGCTTTCCTGCATGCCGGAGAGGAAAATAAAAACTTATATCTAGGTAAAAGAATCCAAGTCACCTCCTCTGGTGCCATTTCCCTGTTGTCGTTGTCGTCGTCGTCATCGTCCTTGTTTTGTCCAGGAACGTGTGCTGTGCGGCACTGTTCTCATGACTGTGACTGGTTCCTGCCACCACGCTCATTACAAGAGACTCATTGCAACGGGACTGACACAGGCTACTCCCAGGACTTAGGAGGGTTTCCTTACATCCATCACTGAGCAAATGCCTGTGCCAGCGAGTCTGTTATTTCCTTTTCCAAACAAGGATTAGAATGTGAAAGTCTGGGCGGCACCTGTGGCTCAGTGGGTAGGGCGCCACCCCCATATACCAAGGGTGGCAGTTTCAAACCCAGCCCTGGCCAAACTGCAACAAAAAATAGCTGGGTGTTGTGGCGGGTGCCTGTAGTCCCAGCTACTCGGGAGGCTGAGGCAGGCGAATCGCCTAAGCCCAAGAGCTGGAGGTTGCTGTGAGCTGTGATGCCATTGTACTACTCTACCAAGGGCAACAAAGTGAGACTCTGTCTCTAAGAAAAGAACGTTGACATCACCAGGAACAAAATAATCCAACACAGAATTTTCTTTCTAAATAGTGTTGCCATGTCATGATCAATTTCAACACAGGAATTACATACAAAAAGTCTCTCTTTCCTACTACAAAAAATTCGTAATGTCAGGCCCTGTTACCGTTTGCAAATGTTCTTAAAGTTTATTATTATTGAGTGGTTCACTGAGCAGAAGTATTATTGATATCATTTTCCATGTACTAAAGATAAGATTATCCTGTGCAGACTTAACCATGTGTAGTAGGGAGTTTCAGTAAAACCACACCTCTTCAGTTAAAACAGTGAACTTAGAAAACAACTTTCACTAGTTGTAAATGCACGACAGAGAGCGTTTTTTAATAGTTCTATGTTCAGTCTACGTTTATTTACAGCAAATGATAATTTTGTAATTGAAAGTTCTAAAATCTGCAGACGTGGTCTTACATGTGGACCAACAAATAGAAAATTCTGTAAACATAATCCTCAAAGTGAAATAACTAATACAGAATGAGGTAAACAGACGTCTTCTTTGGACTTTTTCCTCTTTGTTACTTTTCTTTTGGTACCTTCAAGGTCAATTCTTGAGTCATTAGGAAGATAACAGCAGAGAGAGGAAAGCATTTATCATTAGCTGCTAATCCATAGGATCTGTCCTTTCCCAGCTCAGGAGTCCTGTTTAGACCCACAAAGCTAGTTTGGCTGTGCCTTGCCAAGCCACATTAAGCAGCTGTGTAAAATGAATTTAAATGGCATGCATCAGAGTGAAATCTCTTCCACTGGGGCAGAAAATCAATGTTAGCTAACCAGCACGAGAAGATCAAATCTGTATTTCAGCCAGCAGCATCCCGATAGCTTCCTTAGACTACAACACCTCCTCCTTAATTAAAAATGAGAACAAGAAAAATGTTGGAGTTATTATATGTAAATCTTACAAAGCACCCTTGGCAAAGGCTTATTTTTGCAGCCGAGTGCCTATAAATTTTAACGTTCATGTCTATGATATTCTTTCTAAAAAAGGAAGAAAATAAACTTGTCTCTATTCTAAATCTTCCTTCTATTGTACCTTGTAATACACAATAACCTGTTGTGCTTTTTTTTGAAAAGCAGAAGCTTGAATATGAGGAAACGTGCATATGACATGTTTCAGTGCTGTGGGTGGGAAACCATTTTCAACCTGCTTTTGCTTTACTGAACAGTTCATGGCAGTGAACTCGTGCCTTTGCTTCGTTTTTATTTTCTTCCCCATTGATAGCTCTGTTAGGTTAAAATTAGGTTGCTACTTTGAAGAACCAGTTTTCCAACCATCAGTTTTCCTTTTCGAAGGGAAGAAAGGGCATAGGCCTTTCAGGGACATAGCTGTCACAGAGTTTGTCATAGCGACTTCCTTCTCAAGTCAGAATCCCAGAGGATCCAGATCCTGTGAAAGAATCTGAAACAGACAAATTAATGGCAAAGATGGAGAATGAGTGAGTGTATGCGCATCCACCATTACAGAGAAACAGACGTTCACTGAAGAAATGAAGGAACGGGGCAGTTATGCTTCAGGCTTTGGCCAGGCGAGTATAAGATGGTATGGGGGAAAACACACGAGTATAACTCCTTGGAAGCCGTTTTATTAATCACCTGTGTACGAGTGCCCCTTGGGGGATGAAATCTATCTGCTGCATTGAACAAATTAAGGAACATACAGATGATTTTTTTCTTTCATTTTCACCTTATGAGTAAAGGAATTCCTCATTTTGATAATCAGAGGATTTACAATAAAATGTGGTGAATCTTATTTTAATAGTTCACGTACGAGATGCACTGAATAGTAATAGTATCCAGTCATCTTAAATTAGTGATTTGGAGGCAGTGTCTGTGTAGAACCCTCCACCCCACACATACTGGTAAACATTTTATCCAGAAATACACTGCTGTGTTCAGCTTTAAACTTTGCTGTCTACTGCAACGTCCTTTTGAAGATGTGAAGTACTTGGTGATCTTACTGAAAGCCTCCTTCAGGGACAGCAAGCGAGCTTCAGCCTCATTCTGGTGGTCATCCCCAGCATCATGCTGGGAGAATTTTGAACCATTTCTAAGCATAGACAAGCTGAAGTTTTCCAGAAATTTAGAAAAGGCCTTCACCTACTGCTTCCTAGAGCACGGCCACAAATCTGAGCTGCAACACAGTCTTTGATGTTTTTGAGCGAATGAATACTCTGTTGGTAACTGCGACTAGAGCCGGTGCCCATGCACACACGGCAGATTAACTTGCCCTCAGTGGCATTACGTGCCTGCGACTGTGCTTTTGTTCTCGATGGCACCTGGTAGTCTCCAACCATCGACATCTCTGCCAAATACAACTGATGTGTGGGTTTGGAGATATCAGAATTATCCGGATTTTCTTCATGGAAAGAGCTCCAAAGAGGAAGCATGACTTCACCCTATTGACAGACAGTCTAACAAGCCCTAGAATAGATCTTTAAGCAGGATAGATGGACAGACAGATTTTTAGGCCCACCCTCAAAATCTTACATATATAAACTTTGATCAACTCTTAAGTGACTTGAGATTATTGGTGGCAACATTCTGCGCAGATTTTTAAGGCAATGCTATTTTCCTAAGCATAGGTTCTAAGGGGACGCAGGGTTTCATTTCTAGAATAGTAGAGTCTTAGTGCTGGGAAGATTTAGTCTTTCTTCCTAATTTGGTGGTGGGGAATATAAACCCTACAGTGTGGCAGACTCGTCCCATAGCTCTTCTATTCAGGGCTTTCCCTAAACTGTATTTTTTTTTCTGTAATTTCTTTTTTTTCTAACCCCTCTTCATTTTAGTTCTGTACCATGTCTAAAGGCAATCCCACTATTAGAAAGCAAATATTAATGAGTATCTTAGTGAAAACCTGCCTCTTACATTGACCCTGGATTATTTTTTTTATCATCTAAGTTTAATCACTTCAGTCATGTCTAAAAGGAAGTGAGTACTTCTCGTGCTCCCATCCAGACTCCACGTGCAGTGCCACACAGAGGGTTGTAAATTTCTGTCCTTGTCATCCTTTGATGCCCTTAACAGTGCTGCTTTGTCATTTGGCAGTGTTGTCACTGGAGTGTAGCTATTGAGAATTCCTGGTTGTAGAAGAGCAGAAATAAAAGGGACGGTGGTGTGGTTGCACAGACAGGTGTGCACACTGACGTGATGCTAGTGCAAGCACCATCACCGGTTCCCTGTGCCTGAACGAGTCCTCAGTGGACAGGCTGAACGTCAGAAGAAGGCAGAGTTCAGAGTTTAATCAGTTTGATCACTCTTAAATAGAAAAATTTTTATAATGAATATCACAAATGCAATTCTCTTTAATGTCACAGCAAAAACTAGAGTCACTGAAATTAGGTTTAAAATATTTTTTGTTTTGAGTCAGTTAGGAAATTGGAAATTTTAATTAACATTATTTTTGAACCTTAATCTTGCCACTTGTGAGCAGGATGAATAGGTTCTGGGGCATCTTATCCATAAGGTAGCTGTATCAGGAGCAACTTGCCTGTTGACACTGACGTGGCTGAATGTCCTGTGAGAGAATGTGACTGGCAATCTCCCTCCGCTCAGAGAGGCTTGGTCCATTTACCAATGACATGGATTGATCTGGCTCATTGGGTATACTTGGTGGCTTATATCTCTGCCTCATGCACATCCCTCACACACACACACACCTTCCAGCCACTGTTCTTTTTTGAGGAGCATTTATAATTCATATCCCACGTTGCTGTTTGCCAGCAAGGCACTTTTCTGTTATTTTCCTCTAAAGCCAATGTGATGCAATTCTGCTGATGGACTGGAAGCCACTGATGTGGAAATACATTAATGGAGAGGGTCCATTAACATGTCAAAGAGAAGGGGCAAAAACTTCTAAATGTGTCAAGCCCCAGTTATGGTGGGGCACATCCATGCTCCGGGCAGTGAGTGTGTTAACCAGGAATTCAGCCCTTTGGATTTTGGACAATTAGGCTTTAACATAATAGCTATGATTTGAAAAGTCATGTTATTGAAAGACAAAGAGAGAAGATTTCAAAGGCTTAAGTGGAGAAATAGAGTTTTTATTTCTGCAATTAAATATAAGTCTTCGCATTATCATCTAAATACTATGCTTTAATTTTCAGCTCCTTTTCCTTTCAAAATTCAGAATTTGAATGAAAATTATTATGTGGTACTTTAAGATTATGATTTCAATTAAATCTTTTAGAATTACTAAACTATTATGGAAGCCATAAAGTACATTTATAAATCTTCAATTCAAAAAGTAGTAAAACACTAATTCTAAAAAGACCAAGAGAAGTTTTTTTTGTTTTTTTGGTTTTTTTTAAATGAGATTCAGGGAATCAGTATGAAATGCACAGCCACCCTTTGATGATCCTGAGTCCGTGACATGCCCTGATGCCTGGTGACTTCTCCCTGGTGATTTCAGCACCCGTAGTGCTCACCCAGGCCACAAGAGCCTGCGTTTTCTGCCACTACCAAGGCAGCTCGCCCCTGAGGGTGGGGGTCTGAGATTCCAGCTGCTGAAGAGCACTGGGAAATGCACAGGGCAGAGGTAGGAAGCACAGACTCCCGCATCTTCTCCTACTCCATATCCCTGGTGGACACTGGATGGGAAAGCACTGGGCAGGGCTGGGGATCCTGGATGAAGTCAGGGGAAAGTAATGTCTGTGCCAGCTGGCACCTGGGCTCAGGCTGAAGCAGTGGTGACTCAGGAGAATCCTGTCTGTCCCCCTAAACTCACCCCCCTCTCTGCCTCCTGCCTTTTCCCAGTCCTGGGTACCTTCCCTGACTCTGAAATGTTCAGAGCCCCCCACATATCTGCGTCCTTCATTCAGAATTTCTTCTCTCCAGGCTCACTCGCAGTGACACGTGCAGGGGGTAAGGGTCTTTTCCCCCGTTGGCTTGACTTGGCCACTCGGCCCTATTAACATTTCTGACCCCAAATTTTGACACACTCAAATCAGACACATGGAGGTTATCACATCCAGAGTCAGCATCACCGGCCACCCTCACTGGCAGTGGGCAGCAGCCCGCACCATGGGTCCCAGTACCCAAGACTGGGAAGGGGCAGGGCCATCGGGATCCCTCATGTGTGTCCAGTGTAGTGGTGCCAGCTGCCAGGCTTTCAGGCTCCTCTCAAGGGCTGGTGGATTTGTCTCAGCCCAGAATCTGATAAGCTCAACTGTGTTTGGGTCTGCAGGCGGCAGGGAAGTTCATAAGTGGTGAGGAGGATATGGGCCGTGTGCTGGTGTGTTCAGCATGGGGTGTGGCCCACGTCGGAGATGCTGGAGAGCTGGAGGGTAAGCACGCATTCCAAGGCCCCTCGCAGGACACCCTAGTTTAGCAGCATCAAGGGCAGTGCCTTTCTCTTTCTACTTCTGCCATTATATAGGTTAAAAAAAAAAAAACAAACTCAGGACTATAAACCTATAAGGTTTGGGCCCTTGTTTTGAAAGTGAACTGATACTGGATTCCCTTTGGTTGTTCAAATCCCGGCCGCCACCTCCTCAGGGCAGAGGGTGTGCCGAGCACATGAAGAACTCCGGCTTGCAAGCCTCCCCCGCAGACATGGTTACCCTAACTATGAACTGTGTTTTGCTTCACCAAGTTAGGTAACTGTGAGCCAGGCCACCTTTAGCTCGGAAAGTCTATAAGATTTTTAGGAGGATTTTTGAAAATTAGAAATTAGACCCAGGTGTGGCGGTTTGAACCTATAATCCCAGCTATTTGGGGGTGGGAGGATCTCTTGAGCCCAGGAGTTCAAGGCTGTAGTGAGCTATGGGCGTGCCACTGCACTCAGCTGGGTGACAGAGCAAGACCCTGTATCAAAAAATAAATAGATCAAATTATTATATTTCTGTTCCCTGGAACTATAGCTCTGGACAAGTACTAAGTATTACTGTGACACAGTATATGAGATTGAGAACTCAGGACCCACATTGTATTTTTTAAGCTGACTTAACAGGTCCGCTAAGGTACAAGAAATACCTGAGTTCATGTAAGTTATATACATGTATACACTTCACTGTCTCCCAAATCATCACTCAGATTAGCTCATCAGAAGCATCTGTCAAGCCCATGTGCTCCGTCTGAGCTGCATGGCCGCCCACCTCTAAGACAGCTGCTGCCCTCCCTCTGCTCCTGTGGCTCCTGCCCCTTGGGGACAAGTACCTCACTCTCCCTGACACCCTGTCACACCTGGAAAGGGATGTCCTAGAATAAAAGATGTGGCTATTCCTCACCCTCAATGGTTCTGTGATCTCAAGGTAAACTTTCTTAAGTGAAGATCTTAACTATAAAACAACAGGAAGGCATTTTCTTCCTCTGGGCAACATCTTGGCAGCTAACGTTTTATTCATGTAATAGGGTCTCTTTTTTTACCAGGCCAGGGAACCGTGCTATTTGCATCTTGTCAGGGGTGAGTGGAATGCTGTGTGGCCCCAGAATGCACAAAAGTCTAGGGTTTACCCCCTTTAGGAAAAAGATAGGCTTTAGGACCCCCTAAGCCCCCACCCTGGGGCTTGTGCCCATGCTGTCTCTTTGAGGGACAGATATGTGCTAGGAGTCAGCCAGGAGCCGCTGAAATCAAACTCTAGGAACTGCGCAAGTATTTTGGTTCATTATGTATGATTGCCAGTAAATAGTCCATAATAACAGAACAATTCACAACCCAAAATCAACTTTGAGAATGACGAGAACATCCTTAGTCATCGATGACCAAATTCACCCAGCCAGACGCTGTTCCTGAATTTTCTTCACACTCTGACAAGGAAGTCTCTCGCCTCAGAACCCTTGAGCTGTTTGTTCTCCTGGATGCTTAGAGAGAAAGCAAGGAGCAGTCAGCTGCCTTCAATCCACAGTTCCCTAGATAGAGGCAAGAAGGAAGCGCTGCATCCTGAAGTCCTGAAACTGCAGGACAGGTGCTACTTCCGCAGTGAGTGCCAGAAAGTGACACGCACAGCTGGAACGTCGTGAGAAGGCTGTGAAGTAGGAGCAGAGAGGGAGCAGGGTTTCTGGTGCCTCCGGCTTCTAGAAAATCTCTCAGTGCTTGGTGGAAGTGTGGAGACAACCAGGAAAGACGCTCTGGGGACACAAGGCCCTGTGGGCAGTGCCGCTTTGTTACAGGAGCCCGTGCAGAGACGCGCCCCGAGAAACACTGTTCTGAAAAGTTTTAAGGCATGTCCGCTGAAACACTCACTCTTGGGTGTGCACTAACAAAGCTATTACCGCCTTTTTATTTAAAGGGTCTCTTTCATAAAGCTGTTGACAAGTAACATTTTTCTTTGCCCATTCTTAAAGGAAAAAAACAAAACTTAAAATCAGTTACCAGAGGCTTTGGGGAATCAGTAGAGAGCAGAACGTTGCTCTGGCTTTTCTGCCCTGGACAGAGATCACAGCCTGCCCCGGGGGGATCTGCAGAAAAGACTCCCCGAGTCTCCCTCAGTTCTCCCCGCATAAGGAGGGAAGGTGAACTGAAGCTCAGACCCCCTGCGGTCCCCACGCGAGGGCACACCTGCCTGCTCACAGTGCCTGCGGGTGCTCAGAGGCAGGGCCCCTGGGCAGCACATCTGAAGCCAAACCCGCCACCTCCTCAGTGTCGTTGATTTCAGTGACTGCCCATTATCCTCTTATGCAAACTGGACACCTGGAAGACATCCTGGCACGATTCTTCTTTTCCCTACGGTATCTAATTCATCACCAAGTCCAGTGTGACCTCCAAGTTGTGCTCACTCCTCGTACTACATTCTCACACCTGCTGCAAGGCGCCGGCCCCTTGTGGGCTCTTGTAATGAGTGGCCTTGCAACAGCGGGCCCTCCGTTCCCTCTTCCTGTCTCCTCTATGTTCTCTGTCAGAGAACAGTTGCTTTAATGCCATTCCTCCCCCAGACTCTCCTGTTGCTCTGGGATGAAGACCAAGACTTGTGTGTACCTGCCCCTCCGCCCTTGGGGCTTCTGGGCAGGCCCCGCTTGCTCCTGGAGGGAGGCCTCTGGATGCCTCAGGGCCGGTGCACTTGGTGCTTCTCCTTCCTCCTCACCTGGGGAATTGCCATTTGATCCCTTAGATCTGAGGGAAGGGAGGAAGGGTTCCTCAGGAAGGCCCCACCCTCCCCTCTGGCGAGTGCACCTGCCAGCCATCCAAGCCTTTCTGCCCCCAGCTCGGGCACTACTCTGGCTATCCCACTCTCCTTTCTGTCTTTGCCTTGGCCTGCTGCCTCCCACACTTGTCACAGGACCCCTGTCTTGGACAAATGATTAGAACTATCAGCTAAGTACAAGGTATTTCCGATTTACTTCAGGAACTTCTAGACTGCCTCCCAAAGCAGAAGGGGTGAAATCGTTTTGGGTTTAGTGGTTATTTTTTCAACAGCACATGGTTATGTATTGTTACAGGAATCTACAATCTTTAAGTCTGTGACATTTTTGTTTGTTCTTGTCTCTTATTTAATGAGACAAACGCCACTTCACCTTCACAGGATTGATTCCTACCCAGAGCCCCTGGCTTATCGAAATGATGCAGTTGTTGTTATAGGCTGACAATGGATTAGCCACCCCCAACCCTGACTGGGGCCTGACAGCCTCGTTTCCTGTTGTAATTGTGTTGTTGTGGGAGCACATGTACTGTTGTTGTGCTAGCACATGTACTGTTGTTGTGCTGTAATTGTGTTGTTGTGGGAGCACATGTACTCTTCACGTATTAGACTCTGAATAATCTTGACCACATTTCTCTTTCTTAGTATTTCTTTGGAAGGCTTACCAAGTAATTCCAGTTGAAAATCTGTTTTACCAGGGATGCTGGATATGTGTATGAAAAGAGTTTGTTTTTATAAAACATTTTAAATAGGGTGACCTTTATGGTGTCATATGCACACCTGGGGCTTTCCAAGGAAATAAAATAACACATGAGAAACAACCGTACTGGAATTGGGGCTTTTCAAGGTTTTGAGTCCTGGTCCTAGGAACTGTCAGGTGAGGTGATGTGTGCCAGATTTCTCCGTTACCCTAGCCTGTTTTGTCACAGTCGGTGGTGGTCTATACAGAGGACGCTGTTGGTGTCGTCAGCCCTGCTCAGTTTCCCAGCAAGGCCTGTATGCTTCCTGTTCGTCCTGAATGGAACCCAGGAGTGACATTTGCCGTAGACCTGCTGGACCTTCCCTGAGCGCGGCTTCCCTCCTTGTGTCCACCTCTGGGGTCTTGTTCAGTGGATTCCTCACGTGGTCTCTGTTTCTGCTGTCTGTCCCTGTCCTTCCCCAAAGAGCTCCATCAGAAGTCCATTTACATTTTAAATATAATCTCATACTTCGCTGTCATTGTTGAGAAAAAATAGTGTGATTGCTAAAATGCTAAGGACTCAGTGTGCTTTCTTAAAGCATCAAAATCATACATAAACTTTGATTTTAAATTGTATTGTAATTAACTTAAAAAGCAGACATTTAGGAATGTGCGTGTTTGGGAGTTCATACTAGCACTTTTCACTGCAGGAGTCAGGCTATATGGAAAGCTACGTCACTCTGCCTGTATCACTGAGCCACTGGAAATAGTCACTTGAAAATTGGCATTTGCTTTGAGCCTTTTCCCTCCCGAATATATAACATTTGAGAAATCTCCAAAGTGAATAAAAGGAGAATATATAAAAGTTATTGGTGTGTTTGTGCAGCGTGAGTAGCAGGAATGAGGAGGCTTTAGGGGACTACATTTGCAGGCCCCACTTCTGAATGATTTGCTTGAAACAACCACTTTTTTCTCATAAAATAACAGGTCTTATATACTTCTAGTCCCAACCAGAGGCCGATTTAAATAAAGTTCTGGCTATTCTACAGATCAGCATGTTAGCAACAACCCCCACATCACACTTGGTCATTTAAAAGGAGAGGTGGGTTGGCTCACACCTGTAACCTTAGCACTCTGGAAGGCCAAAGTGGGCAGATTGCCTGAGCTCAGGAGTTCAAGACCAGTCTGACCCCTCTCTCTACTAAAAATAGAAAAACTAGCTAGTCATTGTGGTGAGCATCTGTAATCCCAGCTACTCGGGAGGCTGAAGGAAGAGGATCTCTTGAGACCAAGAATTTGAGGTTGCTGTGAGCTAGGACACCATCATATTCTACCCAGGGCACAGAGTGAGACCGTCTGAAAAAAAAAAAAAAATAAAGGAGGAGACCGTGGTGCCCCATTGTAGGCCTGACCCAGGCGAGCGTGGGCAGCAACTGGTCAGCACACTGGGGGCCACCCCACAGTGCACGTCTACCCAGCAGCTCATCACTTGAGATGTCTGCCCCATGACCTCCTGAGATGGACTAGGCTTCCATTGCCACAGCCATGGATTCGAGAGCTATAGAAGCAAGGCAGTAGTAATCACAGAAACTAAGCCTGTGGCCCCACTAGACACGAAAGCCCAAAGGTCAGGGAGGACACTATTTTTCCAGATACAACTTACATGTTCTGGTAGGGTTTTACATCAGAAATGTTCCCTTCATCTAGGTTGCATTTTTGCCTATTTTTGTTTTGTTGCTCCTGTTTCCTTTTGAAAAAGAGACGGTGCTTTACTTCTTTGCTCTCACAGTTCCATCTGGAGGGCTCCAGCCATGCTGTGGTCAGAAAGGATCAGTGAGAGCCCCAGCCTCTGCCGCAACACCACCCCTTAGCCTCCCTGCTGAGGTCACCGTGGTCCTGGGAATTGCATTCAGCCAAAACAAATGAGAAGCTTTTTTTGTTGTGAGCCCCAGAAATCCTCTTGTATCAGGAACACCACCTGTAATGAGCTGTGGAGGGCCTAGGTTAGTGCAAGAAGTGGACATCTTATGATTCCTCCCGCAAAATAAATTGTCTCTATTTCCAAAATTCAACAGAGTGCATTGCAAGCTTTCTTTTGGTATTACTCCCAGCTTGCTTGTTCCAAGTTGCCAATACTCTGGGTAGTAATTTCTAAAGCATTAATGGGTAGGATTTCTTCTGCAGTGGCAAAGAGCTGGCACCCGTCCATCAGGTGGCTCCTGCTGTGCTCTGGCCACATGTGCCTGAGCTCCTAGGAGACATGTTCCCCTTTCTGCTGCCTCCTCACTTGGATGCCCAAGAGGCAAGCAGCACACAGGAAACACGTAAAGTCCTCTTTCCTAGAAGCAGGTGTCCGGGGAGCTGTTGCTTTCCCTCTCCAGGGAAGCCCAGAAAAACGCTGAGAGAGCACCGTTCTAGTTTGCCAGCTTTCTACAAGTAACTATTTGTATGCTGGACACATAGAAAGCTAACACAACTGGACACGGTGGCCCACACCTGCATCCTAGCACTCTGGGAGGCTGAAGCATGTCAATTGCTTGAGCTTAGAAGTTTAAGACCAGACTGAGCATGAGCAAGACCCCATCTCTAAAACCAGCTGGGCGTCGGGGGTGGGAGGCACCTGTAGTCCCTGCTACTCGGGAGGCTGAGGCAGGAAGATCTCTTGAGGCCAAGAATTTGAGGTTGCTATAAACTATGATGCCATGGCACTCTACTGAGGAAGACAAAGTGAGACTTTGTCTAAAATGAAAGAGAGAAAAAGCTGTCATACAGTAGGCTGCCATGTGCTGTTATATGCCATTGTACTTTGTTGTCTTATCAAGTGTTTGAGGACCTGTAGAGAACATATCATATATTGGACTAATAGCTGGTTTTAGGAATTGTGTTTCTGCCACTTACTAGCTGTGTGACTTCAGGCATATGTATATGAGCATAATTCCACCTGTGCCATCCTCTAGGAATTTAACAAATTAAATGGGTAAATAACTTAAAAAGCACACCAGGTACATTGCAAGTACTTAATAAATTATTACTACTACACATATTGTCTGTATCAGCCCCTTGATGTTCAGGTGTAAAAACCAAAGGCCCAGAGCTCAGTGCAGTGGCTCACGCCTATAATGCCAGCAGTTTGTGAGGGTGAGGCAGGAGAATCGGAGAATTGCATGAGCCCAGAGTTATAGGCCAGTTGGGTCAACACTATGGGACCGTGATTCAATAAGAAAAATTAGCTGGGTCTGGGGGTTCTCACCTATAATCCCAACTACTCCAGAGGCTGAGGCAGGAGGATCACTTGAAGCAAGAGTTTGAGATGACAGTCCGCTGTGATTGCACCACTGCAATCCAGCCTGGGTGACAGAATGAGACCCTCTCTAAACAAAAAAACAACAGCAAAAAACCTGGGGACCAAAGAACCAAAGTGACTTGTTCCCAGACAGTGGAGAATATGGCTAGTGACAGAATCAAGAACCCTTGCTTTTTAACTAGACTTTTTCGACTATAGGTATGGTTTAATTGAGGACTAGCAGCTGACATCCTACACATAGACCTTGAAATCTTTTGGGTTTTTGTTTTTATTATTGTAGATTTTTAAAAAATCTATAATATGCACTTAGTTGTTGTTGTGGTTGAGAGAGAGAGTAGTGCCATGGCGTCACAGCGCACAGCAACCTCCAACTCTTGGGCTCAAGCCTCTCCCCAGCCTCCCGAGTAGCTGGGACTACAGGTGCTGCCACAATGCCTGGCTAGTTTTTCTATTTTTAGTAGAGATGGAGTCTCTCTTTTGCTCAGGCTGGTCTCAAACTCCTAACCAAAAGCAGTCTACCCGCCTCAGCCTCCCAGAGTGCTGGGATTACAGGTGTGAGCCGCTGTGCCTTCATTGTTTTATGATTAAAGATGGTGATGCTGACTTAGGGGAGAAACTGTAGATTAAAGTTAGATGGTCACTTTATTTAATAATCTGCCTGGTAGATTTTATATCCTGCTTCTCTTCTTCTCCTTAGAATAAGTGTCTCAAGGAACCTTTAGTGTCTCGGACATGTTAGCTACACTACATAGGAAACTGAATTTCACAGAAGCTTAAAAAAGTGACCGTGACTTTTTACAATGATAAAAATGTTCTCTCTATTCATTCATTTAACATGAGAGTTATTTTAGTAACTCTCACCTGCCAGGAGTCATTAGGCCCAGACCGTCCTCTCAGCAGCCAAGACGTGCATCCATTAACACAGAAAAGGAAGAGGGAGAGTTGTGGGAGACACGGGCGGGCGAGGCACCTGCGGAGAGCGCGGGGCTGACTTCAGGGAGACAGCCTTTGCAAGGAGGGTGCAGAATAGGTCACAGTTGGCTGTAACTTGAGGTAGTGACTGACTTGGAAGTAATATTCCAGAAAACATACCCTGCCCATAAGTTAAGGTTCCTTTAGTGATTCACCTGCTAAAAAATTGAAATAATAGTCGCAACAGTGCCGCTTTTCAAAGTATATGAATGCTAAATTGTCCTTGTTTGAAGAAAACAGCTCAGGGGGTCATTTCTAAGGTGCTTGAGTTCACACAAGGTCAGGCCCGAACAGTACAGGACTGTGTTTATAGCTAGGAGACAGCATATGTGTGGATTTGACTCCCCAGAGGGTAACGGGAAGATACCGATGGTCTCAGGGCTGCTCTCGCTGAACTGTGGTGGGTGTCACAGTTCCAGTTTAGCAGTCGGTGGTTATCGAGCCAGACCCTTAGTGAACGGAGAATCAAAGGCTGAAGTACCACCCTCTTCTCCCAGAGCCATACTCACACCTAGCATCGAGAATGTTTCCAATCCATCATTGAGTACTAGTTTTTACAGAATTTCCCTGAATGGTTTATCTAATATTCTAAAAAAACACTTAAACCCTTGATACTTTGATTTTTCAAATGGTATACATTTGAACTTTTGCTACAGGCTAGAAAGTTCAATCCACTGAAAACAAGTACCCAAAACGAGCAACGTATTGGGAATTTTTAAAGATAAGGGGGTCTCACTGTGTTGCCAGACTGGACTTCAACTCCTGGACTCACAGCAAGCCTCCCACCTCAGCCTCCTGAGTAGCTGGGACTACAGGCCCTGGCCATCAGTCCGGTTTAGCATATTGGTTATTTCAGATTGTTTCTGTTAATCTTTTATAGAATCTCTTTAAAATGTTGACTGCTATACTAAATAATAGTTCCCTGGTGGTGGAGGAGGTTGTAATCATAATTAATTTCACAGATAAGCAAAGTGTCTGTGGATTTTCCCCTCTCTTACTAGCTGCACTCCTAAGATTAAACAGCACTAGCCAAAACTTTGAAAGTTTTTTTTAAACGTAGACTATTTACATAAGAAAAGCTTGACTATTAGGGTGGAATCTTTTAAAGTTTCTGCCACATTACCATCATCTCTGCATTGTAATTTTCCTCTGGAGAATCAAACTGCTGTGCAGTTGAAACCTCTCTCCTGCTCCCCAGTCTCAGCACATCACTGGCAGTCACAGAAATGACATTGTAGGAAGTTGTTTCCCTCAGATCAAAGAATACCCTTCTCCTCTTTGCAAGGGTAAAGAGATTGTCTCTCACAGAGCAAAGGACAAAACTAACAAGACTTCAGTCACCGAACAAGGACATCTTAAGTCTGCCTCGCTGTGGGGAGGGGCGACTTAGCACTTTGGGGACACTGATAGCTGACCTTAGTGCCCTGCACTCTCCTGTAACACAAAAGCCCCGCCACCACCAAAAAGCAGAAGTCTGGTGCCTCCTATGTAATTTTAATATGGAAATTTCCAGTTTTTTAATGGAACTGAATTATAGAAGTTAACTAACAGTGTTGAGGAGAGTTGGAAATGCTTTCTCTCCTATTCGTTATATCAGCAAATGTAGCCCAAAGAAGAAATACTTTTCAAAAGCATTCCCACACGGCCCGTTTGTTTTTCATTCCTTGACTTCCAGTTTTTGATGTGAGGATACTGAGCAGTGTTAATAGATCTTATTGAATACCGAAGTGGATTTTGCTTGCTTTTGTAATTCCTGTTCTTCTTCCGAGTTCCCCTTTCCTTCCTTCTATTCCTCTATATAAATAATAACTTGAAACACTTGAAATGATTAAAAATGTGTAATTTATTTGTGGGACTTATGTTATTTGGAATTTTT
This sequence comes from Loris lydekkerianus, assembly GCA_963574355.1. Classification (NCBI taxonomy): domain Eukaryota; kingdom Metazoa; phylum Chordata; class Mammalia; order Primates; family Lorisidae; genus Loris; species Loris lydekkerianus. Next base: position 44,014 of record CAUYPK010029264.1, read on the forward strand.
AAATAATGTCTTAAACATTACCTAGCAATCAGCCTCTCTCTCCAGGAAATAATCTATTCTAAGCAAATATGAAGAATAGCAGCCCCGCCCCTCACATAAGGCCTGGTGGCCGTGACTGTGGGGCTGGCCACCGCTGGTGCGCATGGTCAGTGTATGTGTGCTGTGCTCTTTCTCCCTGTAGGCAAGGCAGCTTCCCTGGCATGAACCAGAGTGGACTTATGGCTTCCAGCTCTCCCTACAGCCAGCCCATGAACAACAGCTCTGGCCTGATGAACACACAGGCGCCACCATACAGCATGACGCCCACCTTGGTGAACAGCTCAACAGGTAACCCGGGTGGTGCTGGGCTCCGGGGGCCACCCCTTTCCTCCCTCCTCTCTCTTCCCCTCAGGGAAGTTGCCCAGACAACTCACGAAGGCAGATCCATTGATGAAAATGGGAATAATGCCACTTTTCTGCTTCTTGGAAACTTGCTCCATCTACTCAGTGTTTGAAAATCACAGTATATATTATGTAAATTATTTTTATTCATTGTGTTTTTAGACCACGTGGACATACTTCAAATAGCATTGGAGATTGTAAATATACACACAAAGTCACACCAAGTTCTCTTTATCTTTGAGAATACGTAGGGGTATTGGAAAATCCCAGAACAAAAACTCTCCATCGGGTAGCGGTGGCTGTAAACATTTACAGTGCTCATTTCAGAGGAAATGGTGGAAGAGTAGGCCTAGGAGCCTTGAGGTGCTTTTTCTTTATTTAGGAACATACCTTTGAATGTTACCTAGGTGCTTTATAAGTACTATTTGCAGGTTATTTCTACTGAGAAGTTATTATGTTCAGTTCTTCAGTCCACGTTATAATTTCCACGGTTGCATTCTTATAAAATCGTGTCTGATTAGTACGGTCGTTCTGGTCAATTTGTGGGAAAGATCAACAGGGTCTACAGCTGTAGCTCTCCCATGTCCTTAGACCCGTTAGACCCTAACCCCCTCCTCAGGTTCTCCAGGCACCCAAACACAGTGAACACTGCTGTGCGTTTCAGGTAACCTGTTACTGTAGACCACACAGTATAGGCAGGATTGTCCCCTCTAGTTCATTCGGAGCCCAGCTCAGCAGGTTCTGTGTCTTCCAGAAAACACCGTTAGAGCCTCGATTCTCCCTGCCTACCTTTTCTTCCTCTCCTTCCAAAAGGCCTTCCGAGAGGTCAGTGTTTCTCTGTCAGGAAGAACAAGGCCCCCAGAGGCCGGGCTTGCCTCCTTCCGGAGCATCTGATTTGCTGGTTTCTGGGGTCTAATTGAAAAGTGGCATTCTCTGATTGCTTCTCTTGAAAGGTTCGTGAAAGGGGAGCATGTAGGAGCTACTGGTAAAAATTAAGGTTTTTAAATAAATTCAGTAGCCCCTCGTGATGTTAGGCAGACAATTGTGGGGCCAGGGAGGTGGGTGTTTTGCATCTGAGAGGAAGTGAAAAGCTCTGAGCAGCCCATTAGCTGCAACCTCCTCTCTGCCTTGCTGGCACTGGCCAGGGTGCCAGAGCACTGGGGTTGGGACACTGTGTGTTCTGTCGGTCTTGTGCAGTAAAATGACTTCAGAGCATTGAAACTACACAATAAATTTTACCTGCTATTGGCAGTACTCATTTTTCCCTTCTTCCTTGAACCCCAGAGCCACAAAAACCACCCACAACGAGCAGATGGCCCAGTGCCCTGCCTAAGAAGATTTATGTACTCCTCAGGAATAACCAGTTTAATGAAGATTCACAGGGAGGGTTTCTTCATATTATTATTATTCAAATAATTTAGCTATTCATTAGTCTATACAGAGGAAATCTGTTCAATTAAGGGCCATTTATTATCCACACAGTGTTTTTCAGGGGGTAGTAGTATGTTTTTATTGCATCATGCTTTTTGAAACATTGTATTTTTTCTCTTAACAATTTTTTTATTAAATCATAACTGTGTACATTAATGTATTTAAGGGGTACAACATGCTGATTTTATATACAATTTGGAATGTTTAACTGGTTAACATAGCCTTCACCTCACTTAATTATTGTGTTAAGACATTTATACTCTACCCTTAATAGGTCTGACATGTACCCTTGCAGTATGCACCACAGTTGAGATCCCACCAATTACCCTCCCTCCAGCCGGCCTCCTCCCTCCTCTGTCTGGGCTATAGTTGTGTTTTATGTTTCATGTGAAAATGTAGGTGATTATATATTGGTTTCATAATACTACTGAGTACACTGGATACTTTTAATAGTTAAAACATTTCATCAGATTTTCCTCCACACATTTATATGATTTTATTCCAGCATTATTAAGTCAAATGGTCCCTTATGGAAAGTGGCATCTAGCACATCAGAGGAGGTTGACCATTTAGGGTAGATTGTATCTGTTGCTAGATACGTGTGAGTCTGTTGTGACTCTGTTATGCCCTCAGGGGGAACCAGGAATGACACAGAATGATCAGGTGTCACTCCTGGGGACAGTTTTGGCCTGAAGTTGTACACCTTCAGCTTACACTCAGCTTTGCTAGGCACAGGCCAGAAATGGCCTAGAGCGTCATTTCAGTCTACTTGGTTGGAACCCATGGAGATAAATTACAATGGTAACAGCCAAGCATTTCACCATCAAAATGTGCTTTTGGAGAAAGTGAAAATAATACAAATGATGGCCAGGACTGGTGGTGAACCTCAGTTAGCAGCCAGTGCAACTGGCATTCCAGCACTCTCTTCACTGAGTTCAAACAATTGTGTTGTAGACAGTGTACAGGGCCAAAAAAGAAATCCTCCTGTGTAGTGACAAATTGTTACAGGCTTCAGTGAGCAGGTAATTATTTAAATGGAGTCAGTGTGAGTATAAATGTGACAACTATTTCTTCACTTAAAATGCCACAGGAAGTAGAATGCTAAGCAGTGGGACTATTTCCCTCTGAAGAAGCTTTTTAGGGTTTGTTTTAACTATTTAGATTAAAAGGTGAGAGCTGTGTATTACTACAGGCACAGTTCAAGTCATGTGTACCTTTGTCAAATATGCCTGTATACAATACAGATGTTGCTAGTTGGATTTCACTTACTTGTGTTTACCGCATATACTCGAGTATAAGCCAACCCAAGTATAAGCCGACCCCCTTAATTTTACCCTAAAAACTGGGAAAACTTAGTGACTCGAGTATAAGCCGAGGTGGAAAATGCAGCAGCCACTGGTAAATTTCAAAAATAAAAATATATACCCAAAACAATTA